>PVHP010001389.1:0-108087 GCA_004024765.1 Zapus hudsonius | reverse complement strand
GAATCCTCCCTTCCCCCTCCTCCTACTCCGAGTTCTTGTCCTCTAATGCCAAAGAATTGTACACAGGGACAGAATTAAATTTTAATTACACATTTATTCTAATTTAGTAGATTAGGAAAAGGGGAGTTGGATGGGGAAATTTCCCAGTTATTATGTGGGAAGTCATAGAGTTTTCCTGCCACCAGTGTGGGGAAAACACGTGTCAGAGAGTTCACAGAGCTTATATTATTTGGTTAAATAAACAGCCCAAGAAAAGATAACAGAAAGCTCCCTTTATGAGAAAGAGAGGTTCATGAGAGAAAAGGTCTGGAGCCTGCCCCCCTACCCCAGCCATCAGCTGGGGTAGGGGTACAGGCCTTACCTCACTGAGACCTGGGTCAGCAGTCCTTCTACTCCATTGCCATGTGGGGGAAGAGAGGCCCACTTCCTCTAGGGAAGCTAGTTTTAAGTCCTCCCCAGGTGAGTTAGAGAGACACCTGATTGGTTTATATTTGACCAATCAGTTTTAGCACCTAGGTTGTAGCTCTAACTAAACACCTCCCATTCAAGGGGAGGGGCTGGAAGGGGAGGAGTGGTCTCTATACACACCTGACTGTCACAATCCCCCCTCTGAAGAAATAACCCTAACTGCTGTTAGGGTACTGGGGATTTTGGGGAAAAAAGCATTAGAAAGTACATACATGTTTAAAATAAATAAAGGCACCAGAAGAAGTACATAGATGTTTAAGAAACAAGAATTAACAATACCATTTTTGAACCTATTGAGAACAAGGCAAACTTAATAGTAACAGAAGTATATATATATATATATATATATATATATGTATATATATATATGTATATATATATATATATGTTTAGGAACAAGAATTAACAATACCATTTTTGAACCTATTAAGAAGCAAGGCAAACTTAATAGTGGCATATGGCCAGCTCTGACTGGGGACGGGTCAAAGAGGAGCTTGGCAACCTTGTGTGGGGTCTCACTCCTAAACTCTCACAGTTTCTTATTACAATGGGCAGAATGGTTAGTGCAGAGTTTCAAGGCTGTCAAAATTGCCAAGAATAAGAGACTGCTGTGAGCTAAGCCCCAAGTGGGACACCTAAACCACCCCTCCGCAGCTCAGGGACCCTCACCTGCAGAAGAGGAGGCAAAGAGAACGGAAGAACAGGACGATGGAGGGGAGGCTCTGACAGGCTGTCCTCTGGATATGACATGACTGCTGCATTCATGAATTCCTAGCGGCCGTGGCTTCCTGCCCAGGACCGATCCTGTCAGGACGTCACCTGTCACCTCGATGGAGAAAGGATTCATGAGACCACGTGTTCTCAGAGGAGCTGATGACTTGCTGGGAGAAGGGAGTCAGGATCCTAAGTGGTGTCTACCAGCAATTCCATTGTAAATAGCCACCATGATGATGCAAGCAACCTGCTTAGCTCAATGGGTTAGCAACAAGGAAAAAAGGTAAGGAGGGGATTATGGGGAAGAAGAAGGGTGTTAATGGGAAGGGATACGAGAGGGGAACTGGGGAAATAAGATCAGAATACATTAGAAACATGTATGGCAATGTCAAAAACTGGGAAATAAAGAAAAAATGTTTAAAGAAAAAAAAGATCATTTCCTTGTCTCCCAGCAAGAGGAGCTGGCTCACTCCCATTGCCCCTAGGGAACCACTAACAAAATATTTGCCTTCCATCTTCATGACCTTGACTTCACTGGGCCAGAGGCCTTGGGTCTCCAGGAGACCTGGGACAATGACTCCATTGAGCAGGAAGCTGCCCTCCAGCCACTTAGGGGTCCTCATGCCTCTGAGTCAACAGAGAATGGAGAGGCTGTGCTGGCTGCCTGGCCGGCTCAGATGGCGTCAGGGCAGTTTCTCCGGGTTATAAAGGAAGAGTGTGTCTACAATGCAGGAGGCTTCCTGTGGGCAGGGCTTGAGTGTAAAGATCAATGAGATGGTGCCACCAACCACCCAGATCCTTCAGAGATGAAACAGCTGACCATTGTGGAGCTAAGCGTGGACAGACGTGCCTCCACACGTACAACAAGTGAGAAACCATCTCAACAGATGCGTCACAAATTGAAAATATCAGAAATTAAAATGCATTTAAGGGCCGGAGGTGTAGCTCAGCGGTAGAGCACCTGTCTAGCATGCACGAGGCCCTGTGCTTCAATTACAATTAAAAACCCCAGTAGTTCACGTAACAAGCAGAGAAGTACATGCCTACGACCCCAGATTTGGTAAGGCAGGAATATGGTGAGTGTGGGGCTATGTGAGCTACTGAATGAGACCCTGTGAGGTCAGGCTCTTGGTTACTCTGTAGCATATGAAACGGTGGATTTCAGGCTGTGCATTGCCCCAACTGACTCCATTTTACAAAACAGCATTTGGTTCTTTCTTGAGTGCAAATTAAAGGTGCGCATAGACACTATCACCTTTCCATCCCCACCCATGAGGCACAGACTGAGAAAGAACATTTTCCCTGTAACTGAAAAGGCACCACCTATCCACTCAGCAAAGTAAACTGGGAACATGTGAACATAAGGGCATATTAAAAACCTATGAGGAAAACCAAGCCTAAGAAACACCAACAACAGAGTACAGTACCCTTACCTGGACCCCATAAACACAGAGAACTCCGACTGTCCCTGGAGACTCACTAGGCATAGACAACCCACTTGAAATGTCATCTGCTGGCCATGCTTTTGTCCATCTACTCAGTCACCAGGACTCAGTCTTGCCCTAGCCTTGAAGGCCCTGGAACTCGGTGGCTGGGAGAGACCCCAGGGCCCTTCCTGCCGCAGATTCTGAGTTCTAAGGGCCTCCAGCTAGATTCCAGTTTCCTTGTTACCTTATCTAACCATCCGACTCTCTTTGCATTTGTATCAGCTCTCTGGCTTCAATAAGGCACTTGCCAAGGGCCAAGTTGAAGTCAACAATATTAATGTAGCTTGTGAATTGTTATTCATCAATTCTTATATTGTGGAAACATGCAAACATCTCTATTTATGTGTCTAGCATTGCACACTCCCAACATCCTGTTTTTAATAATAGTAATAATGAAAAAATAATAGGAGCATCCTAGCTTAGCAGCAGCATACTGCAACGCCCTCCTGTTACCATCCCATGGCCGCCTGGGAAAAGAAGGAACCCAGTTCCAACCTGGCACTGCAGTTTCTACTGAATGGGTGTCACTTTTACACGGTTCAAAAGTTGAAGAATCCCAAGTCAAACCATCGTAAACTGGGGGCCACCTGTAACTATAAATACAGCTTTAACCACAAGACCAGTTGCAGACAAGAGGGTCATATTGCCTGAGTATTTCTTCCTGATTTTGTAATGTTGTTTGTATATATGTCATGTGAGTTGTTTTATTTTCTTCTTTCTTTATCATGTAATCAGAGATGAGTTAACAGTGAAGAACTCAACATAGAAGTTATAGGCTATCAAGGGAGGAGTGAGCTCCAGCCAAAGTCAAACATCCTCTTATAGAGAAAAGGTTAGCGTGTACTTACAAGGCTGTTCCCAACTGAGCCTTCACATGCAGAAGTGTGGCTTTGTTGCTGTCTACACTTGGGAACTAAACATCGATTGTGATAGTTAGGCTTTGTTGTCAACTTGATCTTTTTAATTGTCTCGGGTGGGTCTCTGAGGATGTTCACAGGAAGGCAGCCTCTCAGTAGGGGGCAGGATGTAAGGAAGCTCAGGGAAGCTAGAAATTGACATCCCTTCCAGGGAGGGCAGTGCAGGAAGGAAATTCCAGAGACTCGGGAAGCCAACAAGTCTGGGATAGGGTTGCAAGACCCCACCCTAAGCCTATGTAAAGGGGAAAGAAATCTCCTTCACCTCCCCTGCCTATTTGCTGTTGTGTGTGTGTGGTGCTGGTGATGGGTTTCTCTCTCTGCTTGGACCTGTGAAAGGGGACCAGCCTCTTTTGCCATTATGGAACTCCCCCTGGATCTGTAGCTTGCAATACTTTCCTCCCATAAGTTATGCCTTGTTTGGAGATTCATCCCAGCCAGCAACATGTGGCTAACTGCGACATAGATTAAGGATTTGTAGAGGGTGTTGGGTCATCGCGGGAGAGACTGCAACAGTTAAGGAGTCAGTGTGGCCAAGCAATGCTGGCAAACTCTAGATGCAGCTGTGATAGCATCTACTTTACAGAAAGTCCACTATCAGTAAAGGAGAGACCAACGGGACTAGGTAACTTGGGTCATTGGCTGAAGGTCTTCAGAGGTAAACTGAGGCTTCCCAGGTGAGACCATCCCTATGCCAGTCATGCCACCTGTCCTGCCCAGGACTTGTCCACCCCTCAGAACCACAGAAACCAATTCTTGGCATAACCAACTCTTATACATCTATCCCTCCTGGTTCAATTTCTCTGGCTACATCTTGACTGACGTGGATTTTTTCCCCAGAAGTGTGGGTAAAACCAAAATGATTAAACGCTGAGAATGATGAGGAAGGAGAGAGAAGGAGACCACGTTGTACTTCACAACGATGAAATAGAGAGTGAACAAAGGGAGCTCACAGTCAGGCACCTGGTAGCAATGGGGTTGATACTTGCTCAGCACCTGGTCCTGAGGTGGGACAGTCAGTATGGAGTCACCTGGAGCCAAGCCTGAACCGCAGCTTCTGGGATAGAACAACAGCAAGTGTTCACCACAGCAGCGCTGGGTTGATACATGTAGCAGTAACCTTCTCATTGCTGGGACAAAATACTCCACCAGAAGCAGCTTATGCAGAAAGGGGTTTAATGGTTTTAAGGGGAAGGAAGTCTCATTATGGCAGGGAAAGCAGGAGCAGACAGCCACGCCTCCACATGAGCAGGGAGGAAGTAGAACAAGAGCACAGATATAACACCTGTACCTACAACACCTCAAGTTCTTCTCCAGTGACACACTTCCTCCAGCAAGGCTCCACCTCAAGGTTCCCAAACTGTGTCACCAGCTGGGGATTAGGCATTCGAATACATAAGGCTGTGGGGCACATTTCACATTCAAACCACCACAATACACTATTCCAGGAATCACCACACTGCGGTTGTCCTTCCCCCTGGGGGGAGGGGACTGCTCAGACCATGTCCTTATAGGCGCCAAAGCCCACAGGTGATAAGTAGCAGACTACCCAGCTGTTCCCTGGCTCACTCACAATTAGGCCTATGTCTTCAGAGAGTTTCTAACTATAGCAACCCATAGTCCCTCTTAACCTCACCCCCAGCAACCATGGAGGGGCAAACCCTCCTGAAACTCCATCAGGAAGAAATGTCCAAAGTCTCTCACACACCCAGACATGGTTCCCAACGCCCATGAAACGTCTCTGTGTATGTGTGGAATTCAGCTGTGTATCCTGTGCCTCTCTGGGCACAGGCTGTGTGGTTTTCAGTCTAGTCCTCAAATGAGCTACAAAGGTGCTAAGAGCTGCCTTTGTTTATTCTAGAGAAAGCTTGAATCTATCAGCCCCACCACCACCACCACCACCACCACCACACACACACACACACACACACACACACACACACACACACACACACACACTCCAGCCTGGCCCATAGTCCACTTGGAAATGCCAAAGTTTCCAGGCAGGTTTAGAGTTTCGGAGTCACTGGGAAATCACACATTTTCTGCATCCCAGATGGCAGGTTACATCATAGACAGCATTTTAACAATCTCCTCCCCTCGCCCCTGCGCCCCCACCCCTCAGCTAGCACTGGCCTAAATGGAGCCCCTTTGGTGGCGGGGGAGGTGCCTGTCTTCGGAATGTCTGCTTATCTAGGTGAATCCTAACAGAACTGCCTGGCAGATAAGAAAGCTGTGAGCCAGAGGGCTAAGCAGCTTGCTCTGGTCAGAGGGCACCGCCTGCCTGGGGCCTGGGATCTGAGACCAGCTCTCAGATTCCAGAGGTTGCGGGCTTTGGGCCCAGGAGATAAAAGTTGAAACTTCCCAATGTAGAAATGCAAGGCTGCTGAGGCCTGTGGGGATGGGCCGCCCCACATCTGGAAGTCTCCCCACAGCAGCTTCTCCACCCTGAGCTGCTACCAGTGCTCACACCTCCCCAGCCTGGAACATTTAGATGTGCTGACTGAATTCCTAGCATTTTTGTGAGGCTAGCTGGGTCTCCCCTATCTCTTTCTAAGTACCCATGATAGATGCTTCCCATCGCCTCTCTGCACCATGAACGTGTTTAAAGAATCCCAGGGTGTGTGGTGACTCACCTCAGATAAAGGAAGGAGAAGGGGAACACTTCGGAATCTCTGGGACATTCATTTCCTGTGAGTGTGCAGACTCTGCTGTGGACAAGGACACATGTCTGAGCAAACCTCAGGGCCCTGAGGCAACTCCAGCACCTTGTACCTGTGTCCCCCACCCCACCAGGGAGCAATGGCTTCTGAGCCTGACTGTCACACACCACTGTAGCCTTGGGGACTGTGTGGGCTCCTCCTGTCAGATAAGAGACTGTGTTCAGGGCACACACACTGGGATTGGGTTCCCAGGGTCTGTTGGCAGCCCATACTCTAGAAAATTCTACTTAGCAACCCAGATTCCGGGCTTGTTGGTGAAGTGCTCACCTGCAATCGTGAGGGTTTGAACTTGACCCCAGCACCCAGACTTTGAAAGCCGCACATGGTGGCCTGTGCTTGCACTCCCAGCACTGGGGAAGCAAAGACAGGCAGACCCCAGGGCTCCCTAGCCAGCCAGCCTCATCCCCTGGGCAAGCTCCAAGCCAAGGACAGACCGTCTCAATACAGAACATAAGCTCTCCCCCCGGCACACACAGAGATTGATCAACTGAATCCAGATTTCTGACTTTTTAAGAAAAAGATTTAAGGAGCCGGAGAGTTGGCTTAAGTCAGTCAAGTACTTCTTTCTCCCTGGAGAAATTTCTACGGCCCAGCAGAGCTGGTCTCCATGCCCTTGTCTAGACCAGCCTGACTCTGGCCCTTCAGTACCAGGTCCCTCCTGAGAAAACCCCTTCTAGTTTGGGGAGCAAAGTTGCTCTGCCCCAGGAGAAAAGAACAAGTCCACTTCCAGGGGAAACACTCTGCCCTGCTCTTCCACAGACTTCAGCAGGAAGAATTTCTGGGTGTGCTGAGTCCCAAGCAGCACCAACCAGGAGGGCCATCTCTTCCTCAGGGCTTCTCCTCCTAAGATTCCCAGGGAGGCAGGAATGCCAGAGCCACAGGAGGGGTGCAGTCTGGGCAGGGCGAGGCCAGTGTTTTGTGGGTCTATCAGGAGAACACCTCCATTGGACCAGGATCCACCCCCACCGTGTTCCCGCTGGCTGCCAGGAACCATGGGGTCTGGTAAGTGGCTCCTGGTCGCGTAGGACATTTGAATGTTAGGATTTACAAGACCTGTGCTCCGGGGTTTCTCAGTCATGAGCTTCAACTTGAAAGCAAATTTAGGGACCAAGAGGAAGCACTCCATGCTGTATCTCTCCCCTCCCTCTCTCTGCAGCCAATGACTGGGCTTCCTCCTCAGTGCATTCTCCAGAGCGCATGACCCTAATCCCTGAGGAGCTGGCTTTGCAAACCTCAGACTTCAGCAGCGAAATCTTTGGGTTTGGGGTTTGCCACAGACTAGCAGTAATGACGTGGATGGGGCACTGGGGAGGCCATGAGGCCTGGGTGGATGGGTGAGCACCCGGCTTAGCTGCCCTAAACTGCCAGCCTCCCTCTCTGGACAGGCTGGGAGGTTGATGTAGATCACATGGTGAGGGAGAAACCCGTAGGTGGGGCAGGGTCTGAGGTGAGGTGACGTTCTCTCCATTACATTATTGATGAACATGCTATAAATTTTTAAACAAAATAAATAATGTATTTAGAGCAGTGTCAGTGTGGGCCTGTTATCAATTCAGATGGTTTCAAGGGTGAATCAAACAATGTGAAAATATTTATTTTTAAAATATAGTTTTTATTTATTTATTTATTTGGAGGGTATGCCAGGGCCTTTTGCTTCTGCAGATGAACTCCAGATGCTTGTGCCACTTTGTGCATCTGGCTTTGCCTGGATACTGGAGAATTGAACTCCAGGCCATTAGGCTTTGCAAGCAAGTGCCTTTAACCACTGAGCCATCTCCCCAACCATCAAATGATTATATTAAATGAATGCAGTGTTTAGACACAGAGATAGCAAATCCTTACTCTCAAACAATGCTGATTGTACTGTGTTGACGAGAGTCCTTGCTAAGGAGAGAGACGGATTGAGTGAGGAGGGAGATGCAGTCATGTTTACTTCATTCCTGCACCATCTGTGGGGGTGGTAGAGTGTGCACATGCCTGTGTGTGTGCATGCGCATGCGTGCACGTGCATGCTGGGAGGAAAAGCTGTATGGAAGAGTCAGCATTCGGCTAGCTATCCCTGGCGAGGCTGTCTCATTAGGTGGAGAACATCCCACACTATGGCCTAGGCTGGAGCCATGTCCCCATAAGACCTCCAACCCTTCTCTACCTGCTTCCTCCTCTGTCCTATGAAACACCAGGCGAGTTACCCACAGTCATGATTTGTGGTCCTTGCTGATGCATCGCCAGGTGGCCAGAGCTCTGGTCCCCAGAAGGCAAGCTCAAGGGGAGCTTGTGCTCTTGGTTGGGGGTCCGTTAGCACCTGACCTGGGAAGACCCCAACCTGATTCTACCAGGCATGTCTGACCCACAGCCTGAGATAGCTCCCTCGAGGTCCAACACAAAATCATACTTATTTAAAACATTTTGAGATATTTTGTGATTTTGTTTTGTACCTCAGCTGTGCAGTTCTCAAGCATGAACTTGGAAGATGTCAATCACGTTGCAATGCTGGAAGGCCAGAGGAGAGCCGGGAAGGTGCTCAGCCTGTGAAGCCACACAGCCCTGAGAGTTCAGATCTGCAGCATCCACCTAAAATGCTGAGTGTGGTGGTGTAATCTCAGCACCAGAGAGGCGAGACGGGCAGATCCTGGGGCAAGCTGTCCCTGGGAAGCGTGACCTCTAGGATCAGTAAGAGAGACTGTCTCACAAAAAAAGGTGGAGGGTTACTGAGGAAGACCATTGCTTTTGACCTCTGGCCTCCGCAGGTGAAGGCACACGTGAACGTGTGTCCACACATGCACGTGTGCCCCCACACATAGAAACACACATACACACCACACACACAAAAAGCTTAGGTGTCCCTGAAAGTGAAGTGAGCTTCTTTCCCCACTCACGAGCTCTCTGAAGGTACCACTGGTCCCCAGCCTGGCACCCTGACTTACAGTCTGTCATGCAAGCTTGGGCCCTGTGCAGCAAGAGGGTGCTCCGGTCCCAAGCCATAGACCCCAGAGCCCTGCAAGCCTGGGTCCAGGCCCAGCAGTGCGCTTCCCTCTGCCGGCCACTTCCTCGGCAGAGCAAGAGACCATCCCAGCTGTGCCCGTGGAAGTGCCAGTCACCTGGGTGAACCAGTACGGAGCTGTGACATCGAAGCCAGAGCTTTGGGTGCAGAGTACTTACTGTTCCCAGTGCCACCCAGGAGAGGGTGGTCAACCCCCTAGAGGGCTGTGGAAAAGACCACACCTTAGTTTGAGGTGTTTGACTTCTTGAAAACACAGGCAGTGAGGCGGGGCTGATTATGAACTGCCGGCTGCCAGGCAAGTCACGTGCAAGCCGCTGACCTGGGAGGGAGGCACACCACGTGGGAGACCCGAGGAATGCGGCAGGGCATGCACAGAGCGCTGGTGAGTGTGGGGCTTCTGCACAGGGACCAAAGCACCTGCCAACCCGGAGCCCTCGGTATGGTGTGTGTGTGTGTGTGTGTACATGTCTTTGTCTGGGGTTGAAGGTTTTCTGGTTTCCAGAGAGTTCCTCCACTCAGAGGTTGAGAAATACGGCAATGGAAGATCTTACATTGATGCATCGGGTCGTGCTTTGAACATGAAGGCTTGCACTTTTTATTCTGAAGGCATTTTGAGGAGGGTTCTCTTAAAAATTATTTCCCCAAGGGGCCAGGGAGATGGCTCAGTGGATAAAGTGCTTGTCGTGTGAGCATGAGGACCAGAGTTCAGATCCCTAGCACCCACATAAAAATCTGGGTGTGGTGCCATGCATCTGTAAACCCAGCCCTTGGAAGGTGGAGGCAGGAGGATCCCCAGGGCTTACTGCTTAGTCAGTCTTCCAAACCAGTGAGCTCCAGGCTCAGTGACAGACTTTGTCTTCAAAACTACGGTGGAGAGTGATTGAGAAATACACCTGACGTTGACCTGGGCCTCCTGTGCACACTTGTGTGCCCACACGTGCACGAACATGCATCCATACAGGCACACACCACACACATACACGTGGAAACAAACCCTCTTCCCCTAAGACAAAGGTTACATGGGGTTTATTTTAAAAATCAATGTCACATTGTGACAACTTTTCAGGGAAAAGCTCACAATGGTGCCTTGTTAAAAGGAATTCTCAGCCATTTGATTGCATTCCCAGTGTGGCTCCAAGTTTCTGGAAAGTTCCCTTTCCGGTTTAGAATCTTCACACCTCTCTTATCCAGTCGCAAATGGCTCTCCAGTTTTCAGACTTCTACATATTCCTGTTTAAAAATGTCTATTCCAGGCTGGAGAGATGGCTCAGCAGTTAAGGGGCTTGCCTGCAAAGCCTAACGACCCAGGTTCAATTCCCCCAGTACCCACATAAAGCCAGATGCACAATGTGACACATGTGTCTGGAGTTCATTTGCAGCAGCTGGAGGCCCTGGTGTGCCCATTCTCTCTCTCTCTCTCTCTCTCTCTCTCTCTCTCTCTCTCTCTCTCTCTCTGTAAATAAATAATATATATACATATCTATAGTCCATTCCATTTCAGTGAAACATCACTTGACTGGCTTATCACGTTAGTCTTGGGCCCTTTCAATATTAAGGCTACAGAACATTCCACAATATGTGAGGCCCTGGGCCAGTCACTTGGCCTCAGTAGACGTGCTTCCTTAGTGTGAGATGAGGTGCTGTGGTCCCTCGAGGAGTGGTTTCTGTGTGCAGAGTCGGCACACTGCAGATGGTCAGAAAGTGCCGGCTGTCCTTCAGGAATCTCACTGATTTTCTGTGACAATCAAGATACTCAGAGTGCCATCACCTCAGAGCTTCTCTTGTCCTTTGTAAGGTTCAAATTGCAAGGTCACTGAGCCGAGTAGCCTAGTACTTACATCTGGCCAGGACTCTGCTCTGGGTTCCCCAGTGGCAGTGGCCAAGAGACCAGACCCCACCCCAGGTCTGCCATGGGAAGAGTAGGGGTCCTCAGCCCTCCTGCTCACAGAGCCAGGTCAGGAAATCGGCTTCCTCGCTCACTTATCACAGAAAGTCCACACTCAGGTTGCCAAGCTGGATACCAGGGGCGGACCCAGGCTGAACCTGTTGGTCTGCTTATTGCCTGGTGCTGAGAAGCGGGTTTGTTTGTTATTTCAGGAGTAAGTTACATAAGAGCTTTGGGTTGGTTACTCGGCCTATCAGATGGACCCAGCTGGACGGATGCAGAATCTCAGACCTAACCACACAGCTTTAGGAAGGCTTGATGGATTCCTTTGCCCAAAGTCGGGGTGCAGAGGGTTGATCCTAAGCACGACACAGTTACAGCGCATGCCGTACCTGGGCTGATGCTCACATATGGGAAGCTGGAGCCCTGGGCTTCCTCTCTGCCTGCCTGGGTTCCCACCCTACTGCACTGCCCACCTTGGCCTTGCGCTTCCCTAGGTCATTCCTCGGTTGTCACCGTATATTGACCCAGCACCCCAAGGAGACTGTGCCTCCGACCCCAGGAGCTCTGCAAAATGCAGGTGCCTAGGCCCAGCCCACAGTCTGTCACCCCGGGGCCCCCACCAGTGTGCTAAATGTTCCATCCAGCCTTCATTCTGGCTCTGCTACCGCCTGGGACATTGGTTCCCACCACAATTGTATTGCTAGGTAAGCTTCCCTTTTCAGTGATTAAGAAAAATGCAAGCAAGATCTCGCCCCATCTCAAGAACCAACCAAAGGAGAAAGCCGAAGGCTGTGCTCTGAGTGGGTGCCAGCACCCATCCCGGGGAAACCATCCTCCCACCAATTATGGAACTCAGCTAACCACGCCGTCTGCTGCGTCATCGCCAGGATCTCGACGAGAGTATGAATCACACAGAGGCCTTAGCACCTCTCAGACATGAAGACAGCATCTTGACATGGGCATGGCTCAGGGCAGCATGGGGTGGGTCTGGGGGTGGGCCCCTGCCAGGGGCCATGCTGAGAGGGCCCAAGGCTGTAAATGGAGGGAGTGGGAGGCCTGAGGAGGGTCTGGTCTCTCGGCCCCGGCCACTGAGGAGCCCAGAGCAGGGCACTTGAGATGGGCAGGGCTGAGCTGCTGGGGACACCTGCACCTTCTGCCACCAAACTGGTGTCAGCTCCGCAAACTTTCATGTTCCTGTTCAAAATGTTGAATATTTAATGAGTCTAGGGTGGCTTTGTTTTTCCAACTTTAAAGCAAACCCCAGGGCTGCATTCAGAAACCTTTTTCTTTTTCAAACATGGTGCGAGGGTGCTACACGACTCAACTTTGTTTGGGGTCGGCCTGTGTGGTAAGAGAGTTGTGAGGCACTTTTTCTACCCTGGCTGTGTGGCCCTGAGCCAATGACCACACCTTTCTGTGCTTCCTTGGTCCTGTAAGATGCGGACCTAGAGAGTCCTGGGGACACTGAGCTCATTACTACATGCAATAATCCTACTGCCAATATAAGACGCATTTAATAGAGAAGGTCTCAAGCATTCGTTGATGAATTATTGCTGCTTTTTAACACGTGTGCGCCTGAATACTTGTATGTATGAGTGTACATACACATGCATGTCCTCAGGAATGCCACCTGCCTCCTTTGAGACAGACAGGGTCTCTCACTGACCTGGAGCTCACTGATTAGGCTAAACTGGCAGCCAGTGAACCCCAAGGACCCACCTGTCTCCCCCTCCCAATGCCAGAACTCTAGGCATGTGCCACCGTGCCCAGCATGTTCACATTGCTCCTGAGCGCGGAGCTCAGTTCCCCATGACTGTAAGGCAGGCACTTCACCGAATGAGCCATCGCCTCAGTCCAGATTGTTGCTGTTACCCTCCTCCCCTGGGGTCCAGGAAGGGTGGTGTGCACAAACACGCTGGAGCTCATCAGCGTGGACTGTAGAGCAAGGGGGCAGGAATGGGTTGTGCCTTGGTGGTGGTGACAAGTTCTAAGATGAACACCCAGGGTGAAGGTCTCTGCCATGACATGGAAAGTCCCTGGTATCTCAGATGGCTGGAATTCCATGAGTCACTGAGAATAAGAGCGGGCACCTCCAATCCTCCCTTTCACTTCACCTGGAAGAGGCCACATACCTGATTCCTTCAGGGGCCAAAGAGGTGGAAGCTGAAATGGGCCCCAAGGACTCACAGCGGCTGTCCTCCTGCGCTGAGGCTTCGGAAAGGTCAGTGCTCTTGTGGTGTCATTGGAAGATCTTAAATCTTAACGCTAGCAGCCCCAGTTAACCCCAGAGCCTCCCACTTCTCATCCACCGGCCTCATCTGCCTGGGGGCATGGAACAGCACAGCCTACTCATGAGGCCACCTCAGGGAGCATCTCGGAGAGGAAGATACATCAAGCAAGTTGACCAATGTCAATCAAGCTCCCATAATTCTCATCACCATTTCTTATTTGGTTAAAGATAATTAAATTCCCCATTTTGTTGGCCTCATATAGAAACATCCAGTAGACTGAAGAAGTACAAGGCAGGAGGTCACTGCCCTCGTGGTGGACACCAGGATAGCTGATCCCTGGGACCAGGACAGGATAGATGTGGACATGGAGGAGGCCTGGGTGGCTTTGCCATTCTATGGCCAATGCAGAGATGAGCACTAGCCCCCCCATAGGTTCTCAAGCACCCCAACTCCTCCTAGAGAGAATCCTAGTTACTAACCTCTGCCCCAAGTCCCCGAATGTAGGTGTGGCCTTTTCGGGATCCCCTAAATGATTCATTCATCCAACAGATGCTCACTGAATCACTCAGTGCCAAGTGTTGTGATGAGTAACACGGGAGCCTTTCCCTTGAGCAGTATCATTGAGGGGAGACAGGCAGGTTAATTACTATGATGTAAGCTGCATGAAATAGACATGGAGTAAATGTGCATGGTGGAGGTGGGGGCCCTGGCTCTCTCTGACTGGAAGGTACCCCTCTCTGTGCGATTCCCTCATGCCCCTCAGTCACTAGCCATTGTCCTCCACCTGTGCTCATCTTTCTGATTCTCAGTGTGACTGCAGGTAGGTGACACTGTGTAGTATTATCCCTCCCTTTCGACCTGGTTCTGTATTTGACCTCTTTCCTTAACATCTACCTGTATGGAGACGTCCTTTCTGACAACTGCACATTATTCAATCAGACCTGGATGGGGTACTTCCGGGTCATCCTCAACCTCTTGCTTTGATAAGAAATGCAGCCATGAGTGGCCTTGCACATATGCTACTTTGTACGTGTGCGGATGTGACGTCTGTCAGATTAAAGGATTGGGGCTGCTGGGCCAAGACAAGGGCATCAGGACACTACCACCTTTCCTCCCTGGGTGTCACACCACCCTGTGCACCTCCTGGCAGCTGGGAAAGCACCTGCTTCCATGCACGTTAACGTGTGTTTCCAGCCCCCCACCTGTGTCTGTCTACCAGGTGGGTAGTTCAACAGCACGCCTCTTCCTGGAACGGAGAAAGCCATTCAGATGAGCAGTGGGAGAGGGTTGATCACTGGGTCTTTCACTCAAGATCCACCCAAACACCCAGCACACCTGGGACACTGGACATGGCCTTCGGCTCTGAAGAGTGCAGAGGATCTATTTCCAGGGGGGAAGAGTTCCATTTGGGACAGAGCAATTTAGAGGGGTCCATGGACATCTCAGTCCTGTACCCCACAGTGTCCATGTGGACCTGGGGAGGAGGATCTGGAGGTGAGGCTCACAGCCACAAAGTGGGAGATAAAGTGTCCAGAGAAGAGACAGGGTCTCCAGCACCAAGCCCTGGGCTTGCCATTAAGAGGTCAGGAGAAGAACCAGACAATGAGATGGCGAGGGAGGAGACCTAGGGAAAAAAGAGGAATGTTCAAGGACAGGCCCCAGAGCCAGTGAAGGAGGCTGGGGAGGGAGGAGGGAGGCCACCACATCCCCTGGGGCCATCACTGGAAAATGAAATGGGCCAAGATGAGTTTGTGACCTGTTTTCAGTGAGGCAAGAAATCATAGCACTTCTGTGTGTGAGTCAGAAAGGCCCGGGGTCGGGGGTCAGGCAGGGAACAGAAGGATCCAGGAGAGAAGGACAGACAGAGCTGAGTTCTGCAGTCCTGTCTGGGAGGGGACAGGCACTCAGCTAAAGGGTCTAGCCATGTACCAGAGCTTGGATTCCCAAGTGAAGGTGGAGCAGGGACCTGCCAGGGTTGGCAGGGTGACATGGTGCAAGTGAGCATTTACAAAAGGCTGTCCCCTCTCCAGTCCTGTCTGGTAACTGTTGGATACAGACGAGGCAGGGCTCCCAAGACACCATGTTCTCTGGAGCATGAGGTGACAGGGTAGGAGCAGGTGCCATTCCAGGCCAAGCAGGGAGACGCAGAGCGAGGGCAGCTGTGGGGCTGCAGCCTGCACTCACTGTGGACTTCCTGGTGCAATCCCAACAGCTTGCAGCGACTTCTTGGTTCATTCTCATTCCAAAGTGCAGCCGCACCCCCCCATTGCCACATCTCAGGACCGTTTCGGGGCCAAACCCATCCCTGGCACATGGGAACAGACCTCTTCCTCTGGGCTCTTTGGATTTCTAATTCTGCTCATCTGCTCTGGAGACAGATTCACATTAGGGAACAGCCCGAGAAATAATGACCCTAAACCCAGAGAAGCATCCTGAGTCGAGGTTTGCCTGACCCTCGGCTTCAAATCAGCTCATCCCAAATCCAGACAGGCCAACCTTGTCCTCAGAGACAGAGCATCCTGTCTCTGTTCATTCTGTCTCAGTGTCCACCCTCCCTGACCACATCCAGGCTGCCCACTTGGTCTCAATGAGCTGTTCAAGTTTGGCTTCTGGAACCTTCCACAAGAAAGTTCACTAGATCTTGAGTTGAGGGAAAATATTGGGGTTAGGAGTTAGGAAAGAAAATAGAAGGGTACGAGCCATGGTGAAATCATCCAGTGCTGCAGCCAGCCCTCTTCTGGAAGTTTCCCAGCTCCCACCTGCCAAACTGAAACCTGACTGTCTGGCAAGCACAAGACCACAACAGCACAGAACAAAAAGAGGAACATTCCAGAAAAGGCCTGCTCAGGGGAAGGGTGAGGTGATGAGCCCAGAAGTACACACTTGTAAACAGCAGGCACTTAGCAATTGTTTTCTGAGCGGATAAATGAGTGCAGAGAAAGCCACATGGAAGGAGGCTGGCCATGCAGCCCGGAGGCTTCAGATACAGGCACATGTGAGCCAAAGCCGCCCACAGAGAGAAAACCAGCCTGAACGTTTCTTAAAGACTTCATTCACCCTCGGCCAAGAGTGCACTGCTCCACAAGCCTTCCTGTCAGTCTTGACATGCCAAGGTCAAAGGCGAGGAAGTATTTTGAAACTATGAAATGTTTTGGCTCCGTCTGTGGCTTCCCAGCCCTCAGTCCAGAGTCCCTGTGATCTGCAGCTCGAGCCCAGAGGGTGTGATGAAGCCCAGGGAGCTGGGAGGGTTTGCTTCTCACGCGACAGTGACAGGATGAGGATCACAGGTACAGAACACTGTCCCAGCATGCTTCTGTGCTCGCTCCTTTAATCCTCACCGCAGCCCTGTCTTTCCTCACGGGTTCAGCTGAGAACACTGAGGTAGGCAAGGGTCCCTCAAGGGAAGGTTTAAGTCCAGCAGAATCACACCAGAGGACTTGCTTCCGTCACCATGCCTCTCTTAATCCAGAACACCTGCTTGTAGTTATCCACGACACACTCCTTCCTCTCTTCCTCTCCTTCTCCCTCCCCCTTCCATCCACTCATCTGCTAAGCCACACACCCACCATCCATCTGAGTGCTGGCCTACTGGTTGAAGAGTCCAGACAATGTGCTCGCAAAGGAAGGGTGGACACTCTGGATGTGCTGTCCCGTGGATTCGGCTAGATCTGGTGTCCAGTCACTTTCTCATCACAGACCAAATAGCAACTTAAGGAAGGAAAGGGTTTATCGGGCTTGCGGTTTCAAGGGGCTCCTTCATCATGAGGAGGAGGGGATGGCAGTGGGAACCGGAGCTCAGCTCTTCACACTGAAGCCACAGTCAGAAAGCAGAGATTAAACAGAAGTGGATCGTGGCTACAAAAACTCAAGGCCCACCCCTAGTGACCCACTTCCTCCAGAGAGCCTCCCTCCCCGAAAGGATCCACAACCTTCTCAAAGAGAACAACCAACTGGGGACCCGGGGCTCAGACACATGAGCCTATGGCGTACAAGTCACACTCCAACCCCAGCACCCAGAGAGAACTTGGACCCGGAGGCTGCGATCGGGTCAGCACCCTGTGCTGGGCACAGGGTCCCAGCGACTTCACTGTGGTTCCTTGTCTCGCCATCCTAGCACTCATCTGCCTTGTTTCTTCATGCTTCGTGCCAACCTGGCACTTGGTGGTACAGCCTCCCCTTCTGCCATTTTAGCTCTGGACAACGTTGCACACTTTCCAAAGTATAAACTTGGTTTCTGTCAGGAAGACTGGAATGACATAAGAGGCTTTGATGGCGCTGACCTCAGCCAAACACACCCCACCTGCCACAAGCTTGCCACACACTGTGACAGGTGAGACTTGCTCCTGTGACCAGGCCCTGCAGTGAATACAAGGGCAAACTGTAAGCTCTTTCTCAGTGGTAGTTTCACCAGCATAAAGTGAAATGTCAGCAAGCGAGTCATTGCCAGGAGACCATGGGAGCACCCCTCATAAAGGAGCCTTTGTGTTCCCATCTGTGGCAAAAGACAGGAAAGCTGCTTTCATCAATAAATAATACGCATGGTGGTTGGGGCTTTCCGAAACAGCCAATAAACACTCCTGTGATGGAGCTGTATGAAGCCACATTGGCCTGCGTTTCTGGTCATTGTGTGTGATCTACCCCAGCTTCTACCAAGTTGCTGCCCACAAGAGCGTGGTGGAAGGCCAAACACTAGAAGAAAAGAAGTAACAAGCAATCTTAACTTTCCTTTAGATTTGAAACCGAGACACTGTGTGAAGTGCTCATGTAATATGCATGCCTGATGACCGCCTTCTCCCTTTAGCAAAGGCTTGGCCAGCAGGGGGTTTCTCTGGGTGGCAAGAGCTAAGAGTCATGCAGATCTGTAGCAGGAGTTAGTGTTGCTCACCGATGCCCACTAGGGCTCTCTGCAGCCCATGGGAGCCTGGCATTCACAGCCCTCGTCGTGGGAACCACCCCACGGTGAGGCCAAGGCCTGCCTAGGCCCGCAGCATTGAGGCCTTTCCTATGGTGACATGCTTTACCTGTCCTGGTTCCTGGACACCAATGACCCCCTCGTAGGTGTGCAGACAGCAGGAATGAAGCCAGTGAGGCTGTGTGGACCTGTAGCATTGGGTAGCCATGCCTTCTAAGTATGCACACGGTACGTTAGGCCCTGGCTTAAACTCTTCAGCTGCGGAAGCTCTTTTGTGCCCAGAAAAGCCACTGAGGTTTGACCCACTTATTCCCACTTGATGGACGTGCACACGGAGGACAGAGTCAGGTGCTAAGGCAGAGGACAGGATAACATGAAATGGAACCAAACTCCACACACATGTGTTCATTCATCAGCTTTCTATCTCTCTGACAAAACACCTCAGGTGAGTGGATGACGAGGAGGAAAGGCCTGTTTTGGCTCCATTTGGAGGTTGCAGTCGACGGTCAGTTGGCCCAGTGGCTCTGGGGCCCATGGAGGGCAGTGCAGCGTGGTGGGAGCTTGTGGCAGACAAAACTCCCGACCTCAGAGCAGCTGGGAGGAAAAAGGAGGGAGAGAAAGAGACTGAGGTCCCAATATCCCCTCCGATGACCTCACTGCCTGCTGCTAGGTCCTCCCTCTTAAAGGTCCACTACCTCTCAATGCCACCACATGCTGGGGATCAAGCCTGTGACAATGGCCTTTGAGAGACATTCAAGACCCAAACTATGGCAACGCTTTCTGGAGTCTCCATTCTCATGGTCTTAAATGTCCTGTGTGACATTCGTGATTGTGAGTGGCATCAGCAAGGTCATTTTCTCTGCTTCTAGAGTTGGGGCATCAAAACTAAAACAGGGACAATCACACTGCCACCCAGCAAGCAGTAGGCAGGCACAGTTCAGCTCATTTGGAAAGTAAAGCACTGCAGAGCCCCATGAGGTGGTGCCCTGGGCTTCCAGCTGGCTGGACTCTGGGGCCAGCTGTGGCACAGCTGAGCACAAAGAGGAGACGATTGCACCCCAACATGTCAGCTCGGGGGTGCAGGGGTTCAAGCTGTGCCCTAGAGGTTCATGGTATCCAGGCTTTGGCCTTTCCTGGCTCATCGGCACATTTCTTCTTGCTGGGCTCGGGGGCTGGACTTCGGGTTCTGATTGCATTTGAAGCCACAGTCCTGGAGCTGTGCCTGCACTCCGGATAGCAGAGGAGTTGATCCCCACCCTTCTCCTCCCAGCTGGGTGGTCTTGGGCAAGAGCCCAGCTTCCCTGTTGCTTTCCTTACTGGTGAAGGTTTACAGGAGCTGAAGAGAGACCAGTGTCTCCTATTTTCCTCGTGTTTAAGGTGAGTGGAGTGTGGATGCTCGCACCCTCCTGGCCAGGCAGCCCAGCAAGCTGTGAACAGGATGGGGCGCTGTGGGTTCCTTGAGTGTCAAAGGCAGGCCTGGAACAATGGACAGACTTCCTGAAAGAGGTCACATCTGGACTAGGGAATCAACGATTTCTACTCCCCAGTAACGGGTTGGTCAAAACTCGCTTCCTAAATTCTGGTTCTTCTTGGCGGCACACAGAGAGGACAGCAGGGTGTCACTGGGAAGCAGACTTCCATCTGATCTGCTTTGGGTGCTGGCCGAGGTCCTGGTCGGGTTCCGCTCAGTTCCGGTGGATTCTGACTCCCTCAAGTGCAGTCATCTTCAGATGAATTCACTGGCCCAGGATATTTGAACTAATCATAAACTCCATCTCTGGGAGAAGGTTGCATACTCTGGGCTCTTCCCCAGCCCCAGGCTTTGAAGCACAGGTCAGCACTCAGAACCAAAACCAAGAGGTAAAACCCCCGCGTTGACCTTGGCGAGGAAGGATATTTGTGCATGAAACCACTGAGTGGAATTGGGATTTTCTGTCAGTCTTATCGTCTCAACAAGGGATGAACATAAATTCCAAGAGTCAAAGCTAGTCTTGGCCTGGGGTTCTTGTGTCTGCTTTTCTTCCCTTCTGACCTGGAAGGCTGGGAAGGAGCATATGCCTTAGGCTTCCAGCTCTGGACTCCTGGGATCAGAGGAGAGGCCTCAGCAGGCTGGCTGTAGGTATGCTCAGATCAACATCGAGGTGAAACCAGCAAGACCTGCTGGGCGTGTGGGGACAGCTGAGCCAGAGAGGCACCTCACCTCGTATCTTCTTGTCTCTTCTCACTGAGGGAAGGGTGCACCCTCACTTTCCTGCCTCAACGCTGGGGTGAGATCCCCGGTTCCAGGCATGGGTGGTCCTGATGAGCATTGACTTAATCAGACAGAGACTTGGATCCAATCATCCGATGGATGGGCCTGTCAGTCCCAGGAGCTGGGCTCTGTAAATTCTTTTCAGGATTACTTTCTGTAGCACCCTGCTGTGATCTGCCTGCTGTACTGCTGGGCTCAAAAGTACTTAAACCCAAGTCCACCAGGACTGCCCTTGGGGCACAGGAGCTGGGCAGGCTCCAGGCTCCTAGGAGCCAGGTCCTCTCTGCAAACCAGAAGCAGATCTGCTTCCCTGGCGGTGTGGATGGAGAGTGACATGGTGCACAGTACCGAGCGAGCACTTCGCCTGTTGTTAAGATTTCCTGGCGAGTTGACCTATGTGTTTTTCCACTCGTTAGTGCTTAAGGTTAAAGGATGGCACTCGCCCAGGCTTCTTTTAACCCTGAGGGCTGTGAGAGGGACAGGTGGGAATCTGCAGGAGTTCGGGACCTCTCTCCTACCTGGTAGGTCTCCTAAAACAGGAATACCACAGACCTCATAGAGCAGTGTGCACAACTCTTGCTGGCCAGAGGGAGAAAGACCACTGTTTCCAGTGGAGTTGACATCCACATTACCAGTAAAGGTTGGACTTTGTGATGGTTAATCTTAATTATCAACTAGACTGGACTTAGAATCAAAGTGGAAACACCTCTGGATGTGTCTCTGAGGATGCTTTTAACTGAGAGGGGAAGACCACCCAGAACGTGGGTGGCACCATCCCATGGGCTTAGGTATGAGACGAAAAGGAGAACGCTATCTTTCTCTGAGTGCTAGCATTCCTGCCTCGACTTACTGAATGCAATATGACTAGCCCACTTTCACCACCATGCTTCCTCCTCGAACAACCCTCTCTCCCTCCTTCCCTCCCTCCTTCCCTCCCCTCCCTCCCTCCCTTAAGTTGCTTTTGGTTGAGTGACTGGTCACAGAAACAAGAACAGAAACTCATCCAGATCTGCTTGGTCTGTCTCCAGACACATGGCTTCCCCCATGAGCAGACCACACATCCCACCTGGGGACTAGGCTCTGGCTCAAAGTAGTGGGTCAGTAAAGGGTTGTGAAGCTGATGGAGAAACGAGCAGGGGAGCCCTTCCCTGGCACGACAGCTCCCCACGTTACCCCATATACGAAGGGCTCACAGACCACACAGGGCTGTGTCTACTGAGAAGAGCTAGCCACAGCCCCACAGTGAATGTACAATGGACCCTCCCTTCATGATGATTTTCCAGGGTCTCATGAGTCCTTCCTATTGTGGCCAGGCATTTCCTCTCTGTTTTATCAAAATAATCTTAAAATGCACATGTTATTTTCCTAGTTTCACTTCTTTCCAGGTTCAATTATGAGTATAATTAGAACATGGACATACTTGAAACAATCCTAAGGGAAATTTTGCTGCCATCATTTTCTGTGAAACAGCCTTATTATTTTTCAAGAGATAGGATCTCCTGACACTCAATCTCCCTCCATGATAATCAGTGTAATATGCCAAGGTTTTATTTAGTTCTGTACAGGGACCAAATTTTAGCTGAATAAACAGAACAGATGAGCAAATTCAGACTAGAAAACTACAAGATTAGGTTCGTTATATGGATGTGACAAAGACAGTGCCTGGCAGGCAGGGTTGGTGCCCAGCGTCCCCAGGTCTGCTGGGGACGATCCTGCTCTTACCCTCAACAGTCTTCATCACTCAGACCTGATAACCTGAACCTGACCAGGGACCCACACACACCTCTGAGGCATCATATCATGTGTCACCAAGACTGAGGTGGAATGTCCAGGTGACAAGACAGAAGACAGGGAAACAGGAAGGATCGGGCTTCACAATGGACACATCAGAGAGGCCACCTCGGAGGTAATTAGGGTACGTGAACAGGTCTAGCACTGGCAGGCGGGGCACCACCAGCAACCCTCTGCACAGGAAGGGAGCAGAGAGGAGGTGGAGCCCTCGGACACACACAGGCCAGGAGCTCAACAGTGAAGCACTGTGTCAGTTCTATTCCTGACGCCAGGACCATTCTGCCCAGCAAAGCCTCCTGAGGATGGCCCACATCAGGGTTCTCTCATGCGACGTGTGTCTCGGAGGTGGCACTGTCCAATGAGGCTCTGCTGTGGGCACGAGGCAGTGGACATTTCTGCCTTGTGCACCAGGCATCCACAGTGCTTTTCCCAGGAGTCCTGCAGTGCCAGCCTTGCCAGGGTGCCAGCCTCAGCCGATAACTGAGCTTCTGTGTTGGGAAAAAGTCCTGGGCACGTGTGTCCACACCCAGGACTGAGGGATGCTCCCTGGCTCCCTGGCAGGGCCTGATGCCCGACCTTCCTCCTCCAACCCCCTCCCCAAGACTTTAGGACACAGGGCTGTGGCTCTGTAGAGCGGTGTTGTGTTGGCTCAAACCCCAGCCTGAGCCCAAGCATGGCCCCTCATAGAACCTGCTTCCCCTCCAGGCAGGAACCACACCCCAGGCCCAGTCACCCATGTCCCACGGCCTGTCCTGGCTGCTCTGAGGGCCTCTCCTCTCAATCCTGATTTTCGCTCTGAGGCTTTCTGAAGACTGTCCCTTCTGCAGACATAAGTCTCCACAAGGCCTGCCAGCACATCTTTTTGTAAGCCTGGCTGCCTCATCTCTGTTCCCATCGGGTCCTCCAAAGCATGCGCTGCAGTGAGCCATCCAGGGCTGCTACCACTGAATACCTGGAGCTGGGAACTTTATTTTAAGAAGCTTATTTATTTCGTGGTTGTTCTTGGGGCTGGCGTCTGCTTAGCTGTGGCCAAGGCCTTGTTGCGGGTGGAATCTCACCGACAGGATGTGACTGTGTACCAAGTAGATCACATGACTGACAGGAAGGCAGAAGCCAGGGAGGGTCCTGCCTCATGCAGGAGCCATCTCACTCCCGTGTGACCCATTTTGTCCCCAGACATCAGAATCAACCCATTCCTAAGGACACAGCTCACAGGACCCAGTTTTCTCCCGTTAGACGTGTCCCCCTTCCTAAAAGTCCTGCCACCTCAATGCCTCCATATGGTAGACCCCACCTCAGCACAGGAGCCTTCAGGCGACACTCCCAGAAGCTGCGAGGCACACAAGGCCTGACTGAATTTCTGGATCATCACTGCTGCCCCTCCCCCACATGCCAACTACCCAGGAGACCCAACCCCAGGCCAAGCCGGTGTCCCAGCCTCTTGTTCTTCGGGCTCCGATCACAGCGCAGAGAAGCTCATGGCTGCCCTGAGGGTGCCCCATGCGAGTTCCTTCTCTGCTACCCAGGGAATTCCGGCCTGCAACCCCCCATCCTACTCTGGCACACCTGTGTTCTCTAATCCCTAAATGCCAACTGCCATGGAGCTCTTCTCAAGGATACAGCAGGGTCCTGGGACCATGGGAGGCTCTGTTCTAAATCCCCCACTGGGCCTCTAGCACAAGGTGCATGCTGGACACTGGGGACCTTTACAAACTGGAAGGCCCATAACTAGTGGATCAAGATTGTAGAGGGAGGGAACGCAGTCACACACACACACACATAGCAAATCAACATATGAACCAGTGCTTAAAAACTGGCTGAGAAGGTGGCTCTCCAGCTAAGAGCCTTTGCTAAGCAAACAGAAGGACCCAAATTCAATCCACAGCACCCACCTAAAGAGCCAGGCATGGCTGTACACGCTGGTAATCTCGGCCCCGAGGGTGAGTGCTTGTGGGGAAGGGGGAGACAGGAGAATTGTTGGGGCTCACTGGTGAGCAAGTCTAACTGAATTACGATAGAGCTCCAGGTTCAGCAAGACTCCTCAAGGGATAGGTGGAAGGTGAGGGTGGTGGAGGAGGACTCCTGAGAGGTACTTCCCTGAGCTTTGTAAACTACATAGTTATGACGTAAACAAACGCTTAACATTTGTAGCTAAACATTTACCAATGCACAAGAGTTGTAGCACAAATTATTAAGCAGATTGTCCTAATAATTTTCAAATCATCAACACCACACCTAGAATTCAGGGCATGCTTCTGCTTGACTTGGAGCGTCCAGAAGACAGCTTTGAGTGAGCCAGGGCGCACACTGACTATCCCAAGGGCTCTCTGAGCAGCTTTCCCTCATCACAATCATCAGGCAACTTCCGTCGAAACAGAGCAGGTCACGGATAGCACTCTCGGTGCAGAAGCCCACGTCTGCTTTGAACATCTGACACCAATGTCATGTAAGCGTCCGGCCCTAATCACAGCATTTGGCAAGTTCATAGGTCAGCCTCTACCATTAGAGTGAATCATGGCGCTGTTTATTGGGCTGCATATCTAATTAGTTGGCTGAATTTTCTTTACCCACAGAGCTCTACAAGTGCCACTTGGCCTAGTTTCAGAATCCAAAATATTTACTAGCCTTCACATTTCATTCTACTTCTTTACATTTTCCATTGAAGCGCAAGACCGTTTTCACAGGCTTCATTAGACAACTTGATAGCTTTCCCTCTTGAAGTGGCTTCTTAAGGTGGTTTTGGTCTCAAATTTCAAACCTTATTTCCTCACATAAATGCTGTCTCCTAGCTTTTGTTTCAGAGTTTCGTCTCTTTGTTCTGTATGTCCAGTGATTCAAGAAATATTAACTGATCAAGTATCCACTGTTTGTGAGGCACTCTGGTTAACAGCAGTGGTCAAAACTGGTAGTAACCGGGCTGGAGAGATGGCTCAGCAGCTGAGGTGCTTGTCTGCAAAGCCTAACGACCTGGGTTTGATTTCCCAGTGCCCACTGAAAGCCAGATGGCATTTAAAGTGGTGCATGTATCTGGAGTTCATTTACAGCAGCCAGAAGCCCCCTGGTGCACCCATTCTCTCTCTCTCCTTGGCAATAAATAAAATTTTAAAAATCAGCAATAACCATGATCTCTGCACTCTGTAGGCTTGCAGTGTAGAGGAGAGAAAACAGATGACAAATATAACAAAAAGAACATTACATAGGCCTGGAAGGTTCTGAGTGCTGCTGAGAAAGGGAGGAGAGGAGCCAGGATGAATTTACCTCCTGGAGATGTGGGCAAAGACATTCTTCATGCTTCATTGAAGTAAGCCTTCCCTTGTGTTGCAGTCAGCCTTCTAGTTGCTGCGCAGAAAGAACCCAAGCAAAAGCGGCTTGTGGAGGAATGGGTTTATTAGGCTTATGGACTCGAGGGGAGACTCCATCCTGGCAGGGAAAACGATGGCATGAGCAGAGGGCTGGACATCACCTCCACCACAGCACTGCAAATAGCGGCAGGAAGGTGTGCCAAACACTGTCAAGGGGGAGCTGGTTTATAATCCCCATAAGCCGGCCCCCAACAACACAGCTCCAGCGAGGTTCTAATCCTCAAACCGCCATCAGCTGGGAGTTGATCATTCAGGAGACATTTTTTTTTTTGTTTTGGGGGGACACCTGGATCAAAGCGTGACACCCTTCACTTATTACAGCCAGTCCCCCACTGTTCGGCCTTGCTCATTGCACAGACTTTGTTAGGGGCACATACAAATCCCTGTGCACCTGAAACAATGCTCCCACAGCTCTGTGTTCACCGTGCTCCTCAGAGCCGACATTCTTGGGATTCTCACCATTCCAGTCTAGCTTCCCTAGAATGTAATTCTCTCTGCTGTTCACTTGATGTATATTACTCACACAAGGCTTCCTGGGGAAGACACCGAGACTGATTTACATACTTTATTATATCATCCAGATATAATTGACTATGATTTTAGAGCTTCTCAATTAAAATATATGAAGTTTTTTAAAAGGTAGAAATGACTTACTTCCTCTATAGATGCCATTTATGTAGATCTAACATGGGGTGTGGGGTGTGGCTCAGAGCTAGAACACTTGCCCAGCAACCATGAGGCCCTGGATTCCATCTCCCACCACTGAAAAAAAAAAATCATTTTTCTCAATCACCAGAAATATGACTGATTCATACTTACATCCAAAACCAACAAAACCATTAAACCATTTTCAAGCCCTGAACCTTTCATCTCACATAAGTGATTGCACTGTTCACATGAGGAAGAGATGGCGCTGAACCGAGCGAGGCCGAAAGCTGGCTGCCGTGGTGATTACGTCTCTCACATTTTAACAGACACATGTATTCGATTAGCAAGATCAAAACCTCCATCAAGGTGGAAAGGATGTCAGAGCCAGAGGATGGGGAATGATGTCTCAGGGACATGAAGGGCTGTGTATTCATGACCTCAGTAGCTGTTGTTTCCTACACAACACCTGCACAAAACCTGCACAATATGGGGCCCATCAACGTTCCAGCATGGATGGTGGAGGAGGGCAGAAAAAGAAAATAGCTCAGCAGTTAATGCATTTGCCTGCAAAACAGAAGGACCCGAGTTCAATTCCCCAGAACCCATGTAAAGCCAGATGCACAAGGTGGCTCATGTGTCTGGAGTTCGTTTGCAGTGACTGGAAGACCTGGCTGCCCATTCTCTCTCTCAAATAAATAAATAAAATATTTTTTAAAAGACTTCAAAGTAGAAGAGGAACTAGTTGGGAGACAGGGTTCAGTGGAAAGGGAATTGGGAAGGGCAAGAGAAGGAAAGAGGGAGTGATTTTGATCAAAATACATTATGTACATGTATGAAATTGTCAATAAAATGTATAATTACAAGAAAGGTCAAAATAAGGGCTCTCTGATGGGAGTTCTGGGGGACGTTTGTGTGATCGTGGCAGCATTGAAGAGGAGGATGGTGCTTTCCTTAGCTATTTCTCTTCGAGAAGCCTCTGTAATAAATTTTCACCATTATTTCCCCCCTCATTGATTATCACAAAATAAATTTCTTTGTTTTCCTTTATTTATTCACTTATTTTAAATATTTTTATTTATTTATTTGCAAGCAAAGAGAGATAGAAGTGAAACAGGCAGAAAGGATGGGTGAAACAGGGCCACAAGCTGCTGCAACCAAACTCCAGACGCTTGTGCCATTTTGTGCATCTAGGTTTACATGGGGACCGAGGAATCAAACTCGGTTTGTTAGGCTTTGTAGGCAAGTACCTCAACTGCTGAGCCATCTCTCCAGCACTATTGTTTATTTTCATTTTTTTGAGATTGGATCTCTCTATGTTGCCGAAGCTGGTCTCGAATGAGTTTGAGTTCAAGAGATTCTCCCAAGTGTTGGAACTAGGAGTCCGCCCACCACACCCATTATGTGATCCGTTATGGATTGGATGTGCAATGTCCCATAGGCTCATGTGTGTGAGGACTTGGTCCCCAGCTGGTGGAACCTTTAGGAGGTGGGGGGGGGGGTCCTAGCTGGAGGAAGTGGGTCACTGAGGTGTGGGCCTTGAGGGTTATAACCAGCCCTGCCTCCCTTCCTGTCTCTGCTTCCACTGAGATGTGAGCAAGCTCCCGCCACCTCCCATGCCACAGTGAACTGCATCCCAAAACTCATGCATCAAAATCTATCCTCCCTCCCTTAAGTGGCTTCAGCAATGCGAAAAGCACTTAATGCGTAAACCACGGGCTTCAGCAGAGCAAGGTTTTCTTTATGCTAACATAGGGATAATTTGGCATTATTAAGCCAGATATGGTGGCACAAGTCTATAATTCCAGCACTTGGGAGGGGGAGGTAAGAGGATCAAGAGGTCAAGGTCATCTTCATCTAACGTAGCAAGTTCAAGGCCCAGATGGCACCATGATATCCAGTCTCAAACACAGACACATATCAAAGAAAAAAAAGGCAAAAACATATTAAAATTTTTTCTTTTATTTTTAACATTAAAGTTGGCACTATTTGCACCTAAGAATTTATGTCAATATTAGTAATAAGTTGCATTTGCTGAAATAGTCAAACTGTTGGGATTTGCCCGTTTAACTTTTTTTTTTTTTTTTTTGATACAGGGTCTCATCATGCAGCCTGGTGTGGCTTTGAACTCTCAATCCTCCTGCTTCAGCCTCCTGAGAGCTAGGATCGAGCCACGCACAACCAAGCCCAGCTCAAACTGTGTGTAACTTCAGCCATAAATATCTCTTTCACACAGGCTGTAGTAGACAGTTTCATGTCAACAGCCAAACCAGATACAGTTTATGGGAAGAAGGAGTTTATTTCAAGCTTATAGAGCAGGGGAAGTTCCATCTATGGCAGATGAAGCTCCTTCCATGCATCCAAGCAAAGAAAAACTACCACCAGCCAGCAAACACTCAGAGCAGCAGGCAGGGACCCAGTGAGAACTCAGACCTCTCTGCACAACTTTGGGCTAGAATTCAGATCAGCCCCCAGTGACACCTTTGCACTGGACCCCAGGATCCACCCCCAGTGACTCCTCTTCCAGCCAGGTGGCTGGAGACCAAAGTCACAAGCTTTAATAAAACACCTGCGTCTATGGGGGACACGCATTCTTGCATCACAGCAGACCTGTTCCCGGCCAGTCAGCCGTCCATATCAATCACCTTGCTTCTTCTTTGTGCCCCCGAAGATTCAGAAAACGAATGTTTATGAAACCTACAGGGAAGACTACCAGAGTGGTGTTTGTTCATAATGTTCTGTTTTAAATTCTGCAGCTACTGCTTTGTGTAAAGACACACGACAGCAATACAGCCAGAGGCTTCTCAGAAGCCAGAAAGACAGAGAACCATTTATCTGTCATAACTGCAATGGTCTTTAACAGGTAGCATAACCTAATGATTTCACCTCATAACTTACACTAGTATTAAAATATCAGTTTGCACAGCTTCTCTGACATGATCTCTAAGTAGTGAGGACATAGTTCAGAATTTTACCCAGAGTTAGCTCCTGCTACATCGAGGCCTTGGTGGGCATGCTGGCCTCGTGAAGCAGGCGCTGGGCTGAACTGAATGTCATCAAGGGTGTGACAACTGGATTGAGAGTCACCGGGGAGACGGAAGTGTGCTTCTGGGTGTGTTATGCCAGAGAGGGAGAGACCCGCACTGAATCGTTGGTGGTAACATCCCACGTGCCCAGATGAAATAAAAGAGGAAAGTAGAGAAGGCTAGCCCGGCAACCCCTTTCTTTTTCTCTGCTTCCTGTTTGCCATGCAGTGAGCAGCTCTCTCCAGCGCACGCGCCTGCTGCCTGGACATTCTGCTCAAGCTCATGGAGCAAAAAACCATGAAAGCGCTGAAACTGAGACGAAGTAGGAGCTGTTTTGGGACAGCGAGTTGTCTTGAGCCCGGCTATCATGCACATGACCTTTACCTTCTTCCTGCGGTAGCATCATTAGCCCTTGTAATGTGTAAAACTATAATCACTGCCAACCACATCTGGTGCCTGCATCCTCACCAGCCACCCCCCAACCATTCCATCCCTGACCAGCACTAACCTCCTTTCTGGATGATTCTTCTGTGTCTGGTATTGCACTACCATGTCTTCAATGTTTCCCACGTCACAGCATGCATCTGTATGCACTCTACTTTTTAAATACACCAATTTTCAGGTAGTTTTGGGTTCATCACAGAACGCAGCAAAAGGTAGGGATGCCTGCCATGCCTGATAGACTCCCCGGCTGCACCCAGCCAGAGTGATGCTTCTGCCGGAACTGATGGCCCACAAGGCTACGTCACCATCACCTCGAGTCTGGAGTTGGTGTGCCTACAATCCTCTCGTTGTTGGGTGCCCTGTGGGTTCTGACCAATGAGCAGGGACGTGTTTCCAGCACTGTAGGAATGGCCATGGCAGCTGACTGTCACCTTGTCACCAGGGAAGAGCAAGGAGTCAGCTGAGTGGATCTCAAAGCCAAGCCCGTGCTGGTGTTCTGTGGTCTTACAGTTGGATGCCCTGAACCTCGGTGCCTAGATTCTGCTGTTTCTCCTCAGGCCCCAGAACAAGGGCATGCTGGAACTTTCCATGTGGGCTCTTCTAACCACAGACCACTTCAGATGAACATTTTTAAAGGCTGGGCCACAATTCTCAGTTCCTTGGCTCTGATGGTTGAATGAGAAAACATTCAAAGGGTCTGTGGGCTGTGGGGCGGGTATTGCCGAACCGGTGATCAGGGTTCTCATAAGTGATCTGTCCCTGCCGAGCCCATGTGGCATTTTCCACATGAAGCTCGGCTGAGCTCTACTTCTGGATTTCCTCCCTGTCTGCTTCAGGTCAGAGAGAAACTCCTTGGACTTGTTCTGGAAAAGCCAAAATTCAGTCCACTCTCCAACTGGAGAGAGTGCAAAATGCTGTCAGAACTCTTCTGTTCTCATCCTTCTCATGTGTCTATGTGGATGGTTTCCTGGCCTTGTGGGAGGCAGAGCGTAGCAGGCTGAGGGCAGCTCTTCTGAGCCATCCTCTCTGATGACTGACACCGGAGAGCTGTGGAACATTCTGGTGCTGCCGACTCCCACGGGACCCCGCCCACAGTCTCAATATTCAGGCAGTTGGACAAACTTGAGCTTAGAGCTAGAAGTTTTAAAGTTTCTACCCCAAATAAATGCAAGCTTATTATGCCCTCCTCCCCCCCCCCCCCCCCACCACTAGCACTGCCTCTGTTTAGTGTCTCCTCTCGGACATGCAGAAATCTGATGTCAGCCAGGAAAGTTCTGGAGCGGGACACTCCCAAAGAGATCATCATCACCCAGCCGTGCTTCCAGGGCAGAACTTCCCATCTCAGAGCTCGCGTGCACATGCCCGTCAGCAGAGCCGCAGAGTACCTGGGAGCAGGCTAGAAGCACTGGTCTCAAGCAGACAGGCAAGTGGACAGGTGACTGTGAGGCGATGCTGGGGGCCACGCCAGGCTCCTGTGGAAACGACCTCCTAGTGAATCCCCAGGCCTCATGGCTGCTGCTGGGATGGAGCCCTTCCCAAACACCTTGTCTCCCTGGAACCTGTGCAGGTGTTAATAGACAGTTCTCACGCTGCTCCTGGGTCATTACCCCTTGATGAGGAGACAGATAGTCTCTTGAAGTGCCATCACCAAGCAGGGTCAGGTCCCCCCCACTGCCCCCACCACCCCACGTTTTGCTCAGTCATTCTCCCTGGGGTAGTCTGCATAGACTCTTGGGAGATCAGTCCCACTCGGTCCCCTCCCCTACAGCGACAGCTCCGGAGTCCACAGTTGCACACTCTGGAACTCTCCTCCATGGCCTCAAGTCTGCCCCACAGTCTTCTCCCACCGCCCTGTCTGGACTCCCTTCCCAGATGCTGCTTGGGTGTCTTTTCTGCTCAGGAATGTGGACGGCCAGTAATTACTGACCGCAGCCAGCCCCAAAGATCTCTGCGTGCTCTGGTCCACCCTGACTGCCCTGGCTTCCTTCAGCCTCCTCCTCCCTCAGGCTGTGGCTCCAGCACTTCCTCAGCTTGGAGTAAGGGTGGCTTCCAGAGCCAGGCTCTGGGGACAGGGGGTTCTGCCACGCTCCTTGCCTCACCCGCTCCTCAGAGCAGCGGTGCTCTCATTCCGCAGATCTTCCGGCCCAGGAGCTCACGGCCAGGTGAGGCCAGAAGGAGATCCCAGCACTGTATCACACAACCCGGCTCACCTTGCCTTCCTCCCAGAGCTTGGACCACTTACAAAATGTCTGTGCTGTACAGGAAGTATTCCAGATAAGGAGCCTGGACTTGGTTGAAAATTACTTCTAATAAATCAAACAAAGGACGGGGAATCTGTTGAGTGGCAGAGGGCTTGCCTAGCACGCACTCTCAGTACTAGGGAAAAATAAAACGAAAAAACCAAGCAGGCAGGAAAGCTATAAATATTCTAATAAAGAAGCGATGGCTAAGGTGGTGGTTGCTACAGAGGAAGGGATGCGCTTGGGCTAAGAAGGCCGGCAGAGGGCTTTGTCAGGAGGGCCATACCTGGGCTGAGGCATGTTCCCTGCCGGCTTCCTGTGTAGACGAGGGAGGCCTGGCCCAGGGAGAGGGCGCCCTTTCTTCCGCTTCCTCCACTCCCAGGCCGCCTGCGGCCTCATTGTTCCCCAAGCTTTAATCTCATCTCCTCAACAACATTTTTTCTCAAATATGAATAGATGCTGAAGCGACTCTGGGACTCGGCAGGCCCCGTGGAACTTGGAATCACGCTGGGGCCTCCCTCCACACACTGGCCATGATGTGGGGATAAATGTCAGACAGAACGCCATCCTTTAACTGGATGCTGTCTGAGTTCACACAATGCCTGACACTGAGTGATTCATGAAGAGTAAGAACAGGCTCTGGAGGTGAGTTCAAGGTCACTGGTTTCTGTCTATGAGGCCTGCTCCCTGCTTCCAAGATGGCGCCTTGTTGCTGGTTCTCACACAGAGCAGAGATGGCAGGAACAGGCTTCCCAGTACTTTATGAGGCACTAGTTTCTTGCCCTCAGGACAGTCACCTTCTAAAGGCTTCTTCTTAATGCTGTCACATTTGGTGACCAAGTTTCAACATATGGGTTTTGAGGACACTCAGAAAGAACAGTTCCACATACAAAACCTGTGTCCATTCTCGTCACAAACGGTCAGCTTCCTGCCTGTGCTGGCCTCAGCCTTCAGCCCTGCATGGCCTCCCCGAGGCCCCACTCTGTCCACATCTTCCTAACTCTCTCCAATTTCTGTGGGTATCAACCCCACCCACCCCTGCCATCCCTGCTTCTCAGGACCCTACATGACCCCAACATTGGGCTGGGAAGGCCCTTCCCTTCACATGTAAAGAATGACATCCTTTGTTCTCGAGTGACCACCAACTTAGCCACTCATGTGGTACGTATTGGATCCTCTCGGTCAGGCCTGGTGGTACAGTTGTGTCATTCCAGCTACTCAGGAGGCGAAGGCAGGAGAATCACAAGTTCAAGGCCTGTCTGTGCTCCAGAGGCAGTCCAAGACCAGCCTGATGGCTACACAGCAAGACCCTGGTTCAAAATAAATAAATAGCAAAACGAAGGCTAAGGGTCGTTTTGAAAGGTTTGATTTCCTGAGTCTTGTGGAGCTTCGAAACAGTGTCACCCTTCACACAATGTTCACAGGTCACGTGTGTCAATATTACCTTGGAGCTCATCAAAAAGTCTCCCGTCAGAAGCTGTCAGGCTCAAGACAGTAAATCCATGTTTCCCAAAACTCTGATTGTCCATAAAGACCTCAAGTGTTAGCCTTGCCAACAAATACTGCCAGTTAATATCCTTAAAGAGACATGGCCACTTCATCCATTTCCTGGAAAATGACTGTTCAAGTATCCAAGCCCGGATGTCGTAACTTCCCTGAGTGGCCCATGGACCCGCGAAGCAACAGCTCTCTCTGCTCCACAGAAAGCTCTGCACACCCATCCATTTCCCTCGTGCAGACCCCAGGATCCACATTCCATGATCCTTGGCTGAGGGACCTGGGACTGTCACTCAGCGCCCTCCCTGACTGTGTCATGGCGCTTCTCAGCATGACTTGGCCTCTGTTCATCGCATCACATTTAAAAGTTGCAGACCCACGCGTGAGGGTCAGCCATGTCTCATAGTGCTTGCTGGTTCTGGCTCGTGACAGGTGTTCCTCACTGGGACAAGGGGGGGCGCAGGAGGGAGTGAAAAAGCCATTAAATGAGTAAAAGCATACACAGTACCTACTGCTCATAAGTTAGGTCCCCTCTTGACCCCTCCAGCGTGAGGAAAAGGGACTCCAATTCACCAGAGGCTCCCTCAGGAGTTCCCTGGAGTGAACCCCACACACACACCGAGTCACACTCGAGACATGAAGGCCAGTTCAACCTTTTTCTTTAAATGTCCAGAGTGGTGGGTAGGAAGTGCACAGAAGCCACCCACAGGTGTCTGTTAAACATCCAGGGCAGAGGCCACTGGGGTGGATGGTAACCAAAGTCTGTTACAAAACTTCACTTTACATGGAAACTTATTTTATCTTGCTAGAACCATATTGCATTTAAGCCTTCCCAAATAGCAGTACTTAACATCAAGAAATCCATATAAACTTAGAAGACAAGTCTGCTAGGATATTGTCACCTGCTCTGCAATTAACTTCCCAGCCACCTTGGAGGGAAACCATCAGGCCCCTTGGGAGGTACCGGGCAGCGCACGGAGCCCAGGCCCTCGGAAGTCTGTGGCGCTCTCAGAAGCCCAGTCACCACAGCACCAGAGGCAGCGGCCCTGAACTGACTTTATGTCTTAGCAGTTTTTGTCCTGATCTCTTTACCCCGCCATTTTGATCTGATGGTTTGCACATGTAGAAGAGGAGGCGGCAGCCCAAGTGAGCGAAGACAGCAACCTTCTTAAATCCTGTGGCCGGGGATGGTTCACTCTCCTGGAAGAGAGCCCCCAACCACTGCGGAGCACCAAAGGAAAGGAGCTGGGTCATCATCTGCTCTGACCATTAGGGACCCGTGTGCAAAACTGCTCTCTGTCCTCTGTGTGCTGCCAGTGGACTGAGACATGTCAGGTCCATGCTGGCCGTCTCTCACTTTCAGTTAGATTCGGGGCAAGCGCAGGAGAGGCCTGGGGAAAGAAGCAACTGAGGCGCCGGGGGCCTGGCCTCTAGTGGGCTCAGTTATTATTCACACAGCCTTATGCACAGCATGGAGGGACACTTCATGAATATTGATGCAGAACAAGTGAAGCTTCATTTCATTGCTTAACCCTTTCTGCACTCACGTTCACATCTACAAAATCCAGAGACTTCAGACAAACAACTGTTATGATTGTAACGGTGTCTTAAGATACATATTTCCCCAATTCTCTACTTTCATACACAATTAAAGAAAATTATAATCAAACTTCAGAATTTAGAGTAATGGGAGTAAGGTAAAATCTGAATTATAACCAGTCCCAGGCTGGTTAATACTAGCATAGTATCCGCCTCTGGATAGTTCTGACTGAGCTGTTAGAGAGGGGATGTGGTGTGTGGATGTGGTGGTGGGTTTGATCTAGGCGTCCCCCGTAAACTCATATGTTCTGAATGCTCGATTCCCAGCTGATGGCAAATTGGGGGATTAGAACCTTGTTGGAGATGTGTTGTTGGGCACTTCTGGGCGTTCCAGCCAGCTTCCCCTTGCCTGTGTTTGGCACACTCTCCTGCTGCTGTTGTCCACCTGATGTTGGCCAGGGGGTGATGTCCAGCCTCTGCTCATGCCATCGTCTGTAAGCCAAAGTAAACACATTCCTTCCACAAGCTGCTTTCGGCAGGGTTCTTTCTGCCAGCAAAGGGGACACTGCTCCCCTGTGAGTTCCCGAGGATGAGCCCTGTCCCTGTCCATCCTGTGTTCCAGGCACAGGTCCTGGGAGCACTGAGGGATGAAGGCTTGTGTGGGAATGAAGGAGGTGCTAATCCTTGGCTTGCCTCCCTTCTCCATTCCCTCTTCCACACTCTTAGGGGAGGGACATCTGTGCGACACCATGAATGATTCGTTTCTCTTTAACCCTTTGAAAACAGTCAACACAAGCGGTATGTTACACAAAGCAGGTATCTTAGCAACCAGACCACGGAGATTTGACCAGAGCCTTGGGAAAGGGAGCTGTAATCATGAAAGCAAGGCATGGGATTTCTCCATCTCTGAGACTGTGGAACATTGGGTTGGAAATACAGAAAGAGCTGCACAGACCAGACATGACATGTTGAAGCTGACATTTACGAGGGCCTATATAGGCCAAAGCTTCATGTAAGGATATCAACATTTTTGTTTTTGTTTTTTGGGTTTTTGAGGTAGGGTCTCACTCTAGCCCAGGCTGACCTGGAATTCACTATGTAGTCTCAGGGTGGCCTTGAACTCACAGCAATCCTCCTACCTCTGCCTCCCGAGTGGTGGGATTAAAGGCATGTGCCACCACGCCCAGCCAGGATATCAACATTTTTATGATTGCTGGAGTACTTTAAAATATAGTTAGTGCTCAAAGAAGAGCAGCAAATTGTCTTTGCTTATTTTTAGGCAAGGTCTCACTCTAGCCCAAGCTGACCCAGAACTTGTTCTGTAGCCCAGGCTAGCTTGGAACTCACAGCAATCCTCCTACCTCAGCCTCCGAGTGCTGGGGTCGCAGGCATGATCTCAAGCCCTGCTTAAGGAATTGGTTTTTGTTTTCTTTTTCTGTACATGTGCATGTCCGTGTGCATTTGTGTACGTGGGGATGCGCATGTGTGAGCGCGCATGTGTGAGCACGCGTGTGAAGGTGGGAGAGCAAGCTCAGGCGTTGCTGCTCAGGCACCTGTCCGCCAGTTTTGAGACAGGTGTCTCAGTGGCCTGGAGTTTGTCAGTTAAACTAGGCTGGCCGGGAGCCCCAAGGATCCCCTTGCTTCCAGCAAGATGCCAACTCAAGCCGCTGCAGCAGGGAGGCATCGTCGTGCTGCTCCTGAGGCTCCCCGGGTCCTTCCGCTTCCAGTGCCCCTCAGCACTGACTCATGTTTAAGTGTCCCTCCCTTACTGCAACAGATGAAATGCATCCCTCCTCCTGCAAATCTATGTGTTGGAAATTTATCCCCAAATTCACATGTTGGTGGTATTTGGAGATGGGACCTCTGAAGGCATCCAGGGCTTTAGGAGAAGAGGGAGAGACCAGACTGGAGCTCATCCTGTGAGGTCCTCAGCCATCGTCCCTCACCAGACACTGACACTCAGCACTGAGTTTGTCAGTCCGCAGGACTGTCAGGAATGATGGACTGTCATTATCAGCTGCCCGGGCTGTGGCTCTGCGTCACCTCAATGACGCCCCACAGCAAGACCCGTGGGCAGCTCAAAACTGAACGGCTTTAGAGACGATTGCTTTTCAGTGTGCTGCACATGTCAAATTTCTGTGTGTTCAGGGTCTAGCCTCGCCTAAGAAATGGTATGTGGTCCAGCCTTGATGCAAGCCCCTCTCCTGCCTCTTCTGGGAATGTCAGGCACACACTTCCTCTGTGCAGTTCCTGCAGGGCTCTGTCATGATTGTTCATGTAGGAACACAAATATGTCAGACCTGGAAGCCTACCTTGCCTCTCATTCCAGAACATTCCACAAAGTAGGCCTCAATGTGAAACCATCTGCATAACCACCATCGTATCTGTGTTGCATTCCCTCAACCAGAGTCACTTTTATGAAGAACACCTGGGAAGTCCTCGTGCTCAGCATCTCAGAAGGTCTGTTCCTGAAGAGCCTGCGGGAGGTCTTGCTCAGGGCAGAGCTTCCCTCTGAAACCCTGGAGCCACTGCTTGGGTCTCTTTCCAGACTTCACCCCTCCCACACGCTGCTTCACTGAACTCCGTGTTGAGGACACTATGTGGACCCTCCTGCCGCCTCCCATGGCACCCTTCATTTCCCCACAGCATAGAACATATAAGCAATATGTTCTTATATATAAGCATAGAAGCAATGAAGCACAGGCTCATTCCTGTCGTCTTGTGATTTGTGGCCCTTCTGCTGCATGCCGACTGTCATTGGCCTCTGTCCTCTTACAACCCCTGCTAACATAACACAAGTACCAGCTCTATGGCAACCCAGTGAAGACAGACCCCTCTACGTTCTCCAGGGCTCAGCCTGGGAACACATTTTCTCCCACTCTGTGAAGCCCTAGGTCTCTGCAGCCTCGGCAGGTGTCCATGCATTTGACTATAGGTGCAGAGGCCCACAAGGTAACCTGGGAACCGCTTGGGACTGGCTCGTCCTCCCACCACACCGGGAGATGGTCTAGGGAAGCAGTGTCATGTGACAGCCCTGCCAGGGGAAGGCAGAGACATCCCCGTTCCACTTGCACATGGGGACTTCAGGCAGCTTCAGACACCTTTGGCATTACCCATAATACTTAGCAAATAGTTTCATCACATGCTCGCTCAAATATCTATTCCCTCCACAGAGTCATAGAATCACAGCGCTCAACAGCTGGGCAATCAACTGCTTATTATTAGATACCAACTTAAGAGTTGCCAGTCAATAACCAGACAGATGACTGACTGAGTGATGGAGAGATAACAGGTAGATAGATGCTCCATTGATTATAGCCGATAAGACAGGTTATCAATGACTATGGCTTTAAGAAACATCTGTTGCCCGGGCGTGGTGGTGCACACCTTTAATTACAGCACTCAGAGGCAGAGGTAGGAGGACCACCATGAGTTCAAGGCCATCCTGAGACTGCATAGTGAATTCCAGGTCAGCCTGGGCTAGAGCGAGACCCTACCTCGAAAAAATAAAACAAAGAAAAAAACCATCTGTTATCATCTAGTCATCTAGGCAGGCCTCTCAGGCCACAGAGAAGTTTCTGTGGAAGGAATAGACATGTATTCAAAGAGGAAAGACACGGAGGAGGAAAGGAAAGGAAGGAAAACAGTGCAAAGAAGCCAGACAACCTCATGCGCCCACCTCCTGAGGCAGGCAGGCATGAGGACAGCTGAGCTAAAACTTTTGTTGTTTCCCCAGGTCCAGAGCAAAGCACAAGTCCAGACAGCTGCTGTGGACTGCTAGGCCAGGGGCTAGCCTCCACCGACAAGGGCACTGGCAGCTAGAGCAGGGCAGGTGCAGTGCCTGCCTGTGTGTGGTGCTCTTCATAGACAGAGGACACTCACCACGCTGGGCTGCACACAGACAAACGTGGGCGCTGTCTCCCTACCATTCTCAACTGGAGGGAGTGAGGCAGGTGTCTTAGATGGTCACAGAGGAGCTCTTCCCAGCCTGGGGATCAGCCAGGAGGACATGTGCTGGCCTGGGCAGGGGCTTGTGCACCACCGTGTGCTTCTGTCTAGTAGCACCCTGACCCATGGCTCCATGAACACAGCAGTGAGCTGCTCTGGTCTGAACCAGTGCTCAGGAGCCTCGTCTGGATGCTGGCAATTGCTCCCTTCCCAGCTCTGGCCTCCCAGCCACACACAATGAGAGGATGCCGTGTGTTTCCCGGCATTGAGAACTGCTGCAGAGAGCTCCACTCCATATGTTCTCACAATAGGCACGGATTCAGCTGGGCAGGAATGAGGCTGGAAAGTAGGTAGATCCTGTCACCCCAGGACTTCAGCGGAGGCCTCGGCAACAGACTGGCAAAGGCTCCCAGGAGATTCCTCTTAGGCCAGCTGAGAGTATTTGATTAACATGTAGAGTTTTCAAATGAAGTAATTATTTGTGTGTGTGTGTGAGGCAGGAGGTCACCCACAAAAAGGATGGAACAGGTCAGCAATCCCTTCCTGCCATTCACATCTTAACTGTTCTCTTCACACGGGCTCCTTCCTGTCCCCTTGTTCCACTGGGCACACTGGGGGTGGAGGGGGGATGAAACTGCCCAAGCAGGAAGGCAGTGCTGCCTTTTCTGTGGAGCGGCTGTTTCATCAGTAGCTTAGGTTGGAGAAAGCACTCTTTTGAAGCATTTTAAAAATCATATGCACCAGTTAAGAAAACCAAAGTCCCATAGTTCCATCCAGGGAAGATGGGAAAACGAGGAGGAAGTGGGGGATGGGGCAAACGTGATGAGCACGAGCACCTGCTTCTCACTAGCTGTCACAGCTGCCCACTGACTCCTCCACACCACAGGAACTTTACAAGTGTGGGCTCATTCTGGCTCCTGTACTGATGCCCCAGGCCTTGTGCTTGGATGCTCTGGACACTCCTGTTCATGTGTGACCTGTGGTCACTGGCCACTACTCTTGGGTCCATTTCTCAGTGACATTCCTCAGGATGGGCCATGTTTCTGATTTGTATTTCTGTAAGTCTCATTCCTGCTGAGCCTAGGTCTGTTACCTAGGAAACTAGCAGCACAGAGATGTTTGAGAGACAAGGAGTTATGAGCAACAAGGTGCGGGGCTTTAGGCTCTGGTGGGTCTAGAGAAGTGACCCTAAGTGTCAGATGAGTCATAGCGAGGTGGCACCTGCAGGCAGATGTTCAAGAGGCCGTGTCTCCAGGAAGATCCTGCTACACTGAGCACATTTGTGCAAGTCCCATTAACACACATTCCTTGTCATTGGTATTGTGTTTTTAAAAATATTTTATTTTTATGGAGAGAGAGAGAGAGAGATAGAGAGAGAGAGAGAGAGAGAGAGAGAATGGACACACCAGGGCCTCCAGCCACTTCAAACGAACTCCAGATGCATGTGCCACTTTGTGCATCTGTCTTTATGTGGGAATTGAACCTGGGTTTTTAGGCCTTGGAAGCAAGTGCCTTAACTACTGAGCCCCATTGTTATTGGTATTGTTGAGACAGGGTCTCACTATATAGCCCAGGCTGCCCTCAAACTTAGAATTCTCCTGCCTCGGGCTGGAGAGATGGCTCAGTGGTTAAGGCACTTGCCTCCGGTTCAATTCCCCAGGATCCACATAAGCCAGACCCACAAGGTGGTGGCCCTGGTTCTCTCTCTCTCTCTCTCTCTCTCTCTCTCTCTCTCTGTGTGTGTGTGTGTGTGTGTGTGTGTGTGTGTGTGTGTGCGCGTGTGCATGTCCACCTTTATATGGGTGGTGGGTATTGGGAACTGCACCCAGGCTGAAAGCAAGTCCCTTTAACTCCTGAGCCATTTCCTCAGCCCAACATTTTCTTTGTTAATGGAATGCTATCCACTGTTGTTTCACATGGGTCTATGGAGCTGAAGTTGGGGTTGCCTTTGATGGTTTCAACGTCTTCTAAGCTGTACTGTTCTGAGATTAAAATTGGTGAAAAGCTCCTAAGACATTTTTTGTTAATCTCTGGAATGAATTCCATCAGGTTCTCTTTCCTGGTGACTCAGGATTTGATAACTAACAAGAGGCCAGCTTCCCTGCTTTTCCAGGTCCTTGTTCTACCAGAACCACCAGCTCAGATCTCACACTGAGCACCCTGAGGATCGCATGAGTGACCATGAAACAAGAGGAAGGGAGGCACAGCACCATCACTGAATTTCCACCAGGAAATCCACCTGCCAGAAAGCCCAGTGAGTGAAGTTGGAGAGAAGGAATGCAGGAGGGGTCAGTCGGAGGACACTCCTTGAAGGAGAGAGGACCTCCCACACTGACTAGGGGTCAGGCAGGGCTCTGCACTGTCTCATGTCTCCTCACTCCTGCCAGAACACAGGGGAAAATTAAAAGGCAAGCCATTAAAGACTGGGCACCTTGGCCCATAAAAAAAGCTATGCTATCTAGTCACAAGCCAAATCAAGTTTAAAGTTCTGCAAATCCTGTTCTGACCCCTCCCCTTTTCTCAGATGGGTCCTCATCACCATCACCCAGGGCCCTTTCTGAGCAGCCTGTCTTCTCAGATGGGTCCTCACTGTCATCTTCCATGGCCCTTACAATGCACCTTCAAGTTCTGAGCACCCACTTCTCGGATAGGTCTCCATTGCCATCGTCCATGGCCCTCACAGGGAAACTTTCAAGTTCTGCATTTAAACTTCTGCACAGAGAAATCTCCTTCCTCACTTTCCATTTTCACTGTAGTAGGGCTGGAATCTCACTTTTCAGTCCACCAATGGATAAATGAAATCTGAACATGACTCCCAGGACCCTACAGCCTCCCAGTGTGTGAGCCGAGGGAACTGCACGACACCTGCCTCTCAGAGAACACTCCTGCACCTCGGCATCTCCATGACGCTGTCTCCCTCTCGCGTGGGTCTCTCTTGTCCCACCTGCCCCCAAGGTCTTCTGCAGCTGTCCTACTGCTGACATGTAACTCTACATTTCAGGTCACGGCTCCATCCACTTGACCTGTCACCCGAGTTCTCCTCTGACACCTGAGTCTCCTTGCTGTCAGAGCGTCAGGGCACAGTGATAACAGAACTGGAGGCTAAAGGAAATGGTGAAGTGAAGATGCTGGGACTGTTCCAGAGACGCCATCAGAGAGGCCTGCTGGGAAAGGGGAGGTCAATGGAGATGTGGGCTCCTCCAGAAGGGACACCCAGTGGACAGCGAAAGTTTGAGGCACAGAGTCTCTGCTCTGGGTTTGGCTCTAAGGCTGAGGCATGGCTCCTTCATGCACTGTGTTCCTGCCTACAGTCCCTGCCCCTCCCTGCCTGGTGGACGTTCTCCCAGAACCCAGCAAACATGTCACCCTAACACCCCAAAGGGCACCAATGGTTTCCTCGGCTTCCACGATGCCAACCTCTGTTTTTCTGGCCTTAGTTCCGGCACAGCTCATTACCCATGGCTCAGCTGAACCACGGTTCTGGCTCTGTCCAGAGTGCTCCTCTCCGCCTCTAACTGGCTTGCAAGTCTGAACCCGAGGGCACCAGGAGGACAAAGTGCCCACTCGCAGGGTTAACTGAAGGAAGACCTTTGAAGGGAGTGTTCACACAAGCGCAGTTGAAGGGACTCAGAAAAGGGGTGAACATCATTTGACTCCCTTCACATGAAATCTCAGGCAGGCATTTCTGTAGGAAGAAGGCAGGTCGGTGGTTCCCTAGGCTGGCAGCACTGGGAGAAATGGGAGAGGCTGCTAACGGGCATGGGATCTCTTTGTGGAATAATGAAAGATGACATGGCGATTACCATACCGCTCTGGTTTTTCTCATTTTTTAAATTGAGAACTTTAATATATGAACATACAGTAACTTATCATGCCACGGTCCTTTTATCTTCAGTTTCCCCATCCCTGTCCCCCATCCCTGAGGACCCTCCTCTTTCAAAGTGGACCTCCCTCTTTTGTGTCGTCTCACTCCTCATGTCCTCATCCATCCTCCCTGTTAACATGTTGACGGGCTCAGAACTGCTGCTGGGCCACTCTGAACATTCCAGAAAGAATCCAGCTGTGTGGTTTGGGAATTAAATCTCAATAAAGCTGTTACGCTGGCTCTTAAAGATGGCAGGAGCGGGAAGCTGGAGGTTACTGCCCTTGCAGGCCTGGAAGGGAGGAGCCAGAGGTCCCAGAACCTGGAGCTCAGAACGCTGAGGGTCAGCTGCTCATGCTGGAGTCACTGCCCAACCTTGCAGGCACCCACGGAGCAAGAGAGTGAGCAGTAAAAAGGTCCCCTGGCTCTCCCTGATGTTCTCCAGCCCCAGCCCGGGCTTCCTGCTGCTCACACCATCAGAACAGAGGCCAACCTCAAGCACATGCAGGTGGGGTGGGGCCAGAAGCCACCAGCCTGAGCTCCACTGGAATTAAGTGAACATGCCGTCTGTCTCCTCTGTCCACAGTGCCCTCACCTCAGTGGGGCCCCTCCGCTCTGGCTCTAAGCACAGTGAAACCCTGGATCCAGTCTGTCAAGTTCAGTGTCCTTAGACCTGAGCCAAGTCTCCTGGGAACTTGGGGCTATAGGGTCCCCACCTGCCACCTGCATACCTCCCTGATAGTCCTCAGCAACTGGTCTGACTTCCTGTGGGGTGCCAAAGAGAATTAGTCAAGGGAGGGTGAGAAAAGGAGCTCCATAAACAGGCGTATCCTCGGCTTGCCCTTGTCACATGACCATGTGTGGTGATGTGTGGGGAGCAGACAGGAGGCAGGGCTCAAGCCTCCCTCAGCCTAGGCATTGCCTTTATGAGGCGTCTGCGTGACTCCCAGGTGCTGCGGAGCAGGTGTTCATGACTGTTTACAGAGGAAGCGAGGAAGCAGTCACATGAAAGGCTTGTGGCGGAAGCAGGGCTGTGTCCTCGCCAGCTCTCTACACCAGGAAGCTGAAGTCCTCACCAAGTGGTATTCACAGGAGCCCTCAGAGGGGCAGGAAGCTCCCCTCTTGGGCACAGCAAGTGGCACAGCCCAGGCTCTGCCACAGTGCTGGATGCTGCGAGGCTGTCTTTCCCGTAACACACGCACATGCGCTGTAAATGTAAGACGAAGGGACTGGGAAATGGGTCACAGATTAAAAAGAATCTCGAATCTTCTGCCTCCAGAAACACTACATAAAGGTATTTCCAACCCAAATAAACAGCCAGAAGGACTTGACCATCTCCATGTGTCCCTTAAGCAGAAGTTCTAATAAAATGGTTCAACAAAAAAGTGCTGGCCTCTCCCTGTGAGATTTTTACAAGAAGCTCCACTGAGAATTTCTAAACACCATAAACTTGCCCCGTGGTTGGATTGTCGTGTTTACAGAGCAGAGGGAACTGTCCTGTCTTCAGTCAGAAGTAGGACTACAATGTAAAGAGAACATCAGGTGTCGTGGGATCCTTCAGAGAACGTACTGTGGGAAAAGCCTGTGAGATCGTCGACTTAGCATCAAGTTCTGAGGCTTTGTGAGCCTCGAGAGCCAACTACTCTCTCAGCGAGAAAGGCTGCTGCCCTTCTTTGCATTGTCTAGCCAACACCAACTCTCCTATTTTCTGTAAGAGACAGACAGACAGGACCACTGAGCAAGCATCTGCTGCACAAGGTGTAATGGAACTGGTAACATTTTAAGAAAGCAGGCGCCCAAGCTGCCCGCTCCAAGGACAAGTCTTAGGCCATCGCCTGGAAGAATCTGAAAACAGCGGATCTGTGCACTCACTTCCCCTCTGCGTTCACGGAGCTACCAGGGTGGCACGTGGTTTCAGCTTCTGAAACCTGAAGAAAAGTTAGTGAGGTGACTTTCCTTTTTTAGTTTTCAGGGTCAGAGAAGGAAGACACTTCTGAGAGATGACCATTTACTGACCATCATTCTCAGAGTCATCCTGAAAGCTGGATACCCAGATGTGGGGGTTCCCCAGGCTTTCCCCACTGGTAATCTCCCAGCTGGGCCCACCTGCCTTGGAGGCAAAGGACTTCCTCACTCCCAGCACAGGCTAGAATAGGAGTTTCTTGTCTCAACTTCCTCACTCTTGAGACTTCTGGAGGCGACACAGAATGTGCCAGGGGCTGTTGCAGACATGGTGGTGGTTTTTGTCCCAGCTATGTTGAAGCTTAGCAAACCTGGGCCTTTTATAAGAGACTGCAGGCAAACCTGACCACGCCCCATAGGGGGATGTGTTCTCTGCCTCCAGACTGGCTACCACCACCAGTGTTAGAAAGACAATCTGTGACAATGCAGTCACAAAAGATGTACAGAAAGCAAGAGCCCCACGGACAGTTCTCTCACAACAGTGGGCATGATTCCATTTAGTGCACATTAGTAAATAAAACTGTCCCCAAAGCTTGCACATGGTCAGAAGGTCTGGCTTTATATATACGTGTACACACACACACACACACACACACACACACACACACGCACACACACATATAATTTGTAATTTGTGAGGAGAGAAAGGAGCGAGAGAGAGGGAGGGAGAATGGGTATACCAGGGCCTCATGCCACTGCAAACCCTAGATGTATGTGCCACGTTGTACATCTGGCCCTACTCAGGTACTGGGGGGTCGAACTCAAGCTGGCAGCAAGCCTTGAAAGCAAGCGCCTTTCAAAATTTATTTGGAGAGAGAGAGAGAGAGAGAGAGAGAGAGAGAGAGACACTATACCAGGCAAAGTCAGACACCTGCACTACTTTGTGCATCTTTCTTTACATGGATGCTGCGGATCTAACCCGGGTCAGCAGGCATCGCAAGCAAGTGTCTTTAACCACCGAGCCATCACTCCCACTTCTGAACACGCCTTTAACATTCATTTATATGCATTTCTGCAGATTCCTTACCACAAAGCATTTTTCTTTGAAAAAACATATTCGAACCTAAAGATTATAGTTCATGTCTTGGAATGGAAAAAGAGATCTCAGACAACTGGAATGTATGCTCTTGTTGTCAATGTTGATTGCCTATTTACGTCTACGTACTCATTTTCAGAAGTGTCTAAAACAGGATCAGGAAGAAAACAGTAACCACATTTTTGTCTACATCTAACCACTTCAAGAAGTGAAAGCCACAACAGGAAGCCACTCTGACCCAGCAACGATGGTCATGGGCAGCAGGGAGGGAAGGTCTTTTCCTGCAGCTTTACTCAAGCACGGCTAGTGGATCATGAACGGTGCATATCTGGGCTGGGCGAGGTGGTAACGCCTGTAATGCCAGCACTAAGGAGGCCAAGGAAAGGGGACTGCAAGTTCAAGGCCAGCTGGGGCTACAAAGTGACACCTTGTTTCAGAAAACACAAATACTTTTCATATAAAAAACTTGCGCATTTAGAGAGCACACTGCTCAGTCTTAATCTGTGTGTATGTCCATGAAGACATCAAGGTTCTGGGGCTGAAGAGGTGACAGGGGGTTCAGCAGGCACAAAGAACTCAGTTGGGATCATAAGCACCCACATATAAACACTGGGCATGATGGCATGTGCCTGTAATCCCAATGCTGGAAAGGTGGAGACAGGTGGATCCCCAGAACTCACTGGCTGCCTAGTCTTGTAGAATCAAAACACACACACACACATGCGCACATGCACACACATATACCACACACATGTACAAGCACCACACACACATGCACACACATGCATGCACACTGCACACACATGCACGCACATACATACCACACACATGCACACACACTACACATGCGTGCACATCACACACATGCACACACATACATGTGCAATGCACACACATACAGATGCAAAAACAAAAGACGAGATCATCAGGACGGAGCTGGTCCTGGCGAGGTCCTTCTCTCTGCATGCAGCTTTGCAAACACTTTCTTCCAGGCAGATATGGAATCCTGGTTGATCACCAAAAAAAAAAAAAAAAAAAACCCTCAGACATAAATACTTCTAATTAATACTTCTAAATTAAAGCTTCTCAGATTAGCTAGGAAGTTTTATAGTACTAATTCACAGAGAAAAATATGTTTTATTCCATTTCTTGTTTGGTTGTTTGTTTAGAGGCAGGATCTCACCGTTAGCTTTGAACTCTCAATCCTCCTGCCTCTGCCTTCCAAGTTCTGAAATAGAGGTCTGAGCTACCATACCCAAAGATGGCTCTTTTTTAAAATTTTTAAATATTTATTTATATAAGAGAAAGAGAGAGAGAGAGAAAGAGAGAGAGAGAGAGAGAGAGAGAGAGAGAGAGAGAGAGAGAGAGAGAACTCCATAGGTGCCTGTGTCACTGTGTGCATCTGGCTTTATGTGGGTACTGGGGAATCAAACTGGGTCAACAAGCTTTACAAGCAAGCACCTTCAACTGCTGAGCCATTGCTCCAGACTTGGCTCCTTGAAAAGATTAGTGAAACTGACCAATCTCAAGGTCAGAATAGACACTACCAGGAGTGAAATGTACAGCCATAGATTTTCCACGCAATAAAATGATTTTGAGATAGTGTTATGAAAGACTTCCTGTTTGTGAGTTTGATAAGATAAATTGGACATGTCAAAAAAATGAAATTTACCCATATGTGTGTAAGAAGAAATGGAGGGTTTCAACAGTTCTGCAATTAGACCAGGAATTATGCCTACGCTTAAGTCTCTCCTTCCCCAGCTTTTTTAAAAAGTATTTTTATTTATTCATTTTCAAGCAGAGAGAGAGAGAGAGAGAGAGAGAGAGAGAGAGAGAGCAGGAAGTTTATATCCAGAACGTATAACTAGTTTCTCTGGATCATTACGAAAAGAGACAAGTTAACCAGTGACGCCCAGGAGTTAGGGAATAGCTTGACTCTGTCAGAGGGTGAAGGGAGGGACCGAGGAAGACAGGAGGGGGATTCGGCTGGGAATGGTATTCTGTTAATTGCTTTGTGAGGTGTAAGATGTACTCACACAAGTGTGAAGCTATACAGTTGTGTGATGGTGTCTTCTCTATGTGATACACACAAGAGTGTGTATCAATAGCAAGAAAGTTGTTGCAAGGATGTGTTCCCAAGGGGAGGATGAGTGATGCCAAGCTCAGAGACTATTACCAACCACAGTGATAAGTGAGCCCGCTTCTCAGGAAGACGAGAGACCCAGGATACGGAAGTCCCCCATCTTCTGTGATCCTGGGGAGCTGCTGACTGATCTGGTGAGTTCAGCTTGCACATACCTGAGCAGGCCATTCCCCTTGTCACTTGACCTGAGGACACGCAGGTGAGCCTGGTCTCATGTTTACTTCCACAGCCCACGCATGGTGACGTTCCCATTCTGGATCCAGCTGAGCCCCTCCTTGCCACAATATACAGAGGTGAACTCACAATTATTGTCTGTCTGCATCCTAGAAAATAAAATGGCAAATGAAAAATAACTATTAAGATTTCCCTAGAGCTGCTTTCTCAGACAATCTAATTAGGGATTAATCGGTCTTCCCCAGGGGCCTGTCTATGAAATCTCCAAGTGATTTTAGAGGAATTTCATGTAGGTAAAGGTTGCTGGTCTTTCTGACTAAAGTGTAATTACAGAGGCCTGGTTATTAACCAGGAGAAAATTTACAGAATGTCATTTGGACCCAAACACATTCCTTAAAGCTAATTATCACTGTCCTGCCGGACGCCTGTGAAATCTGATATCCTTTATGGTTTCCAGAAAGGGAGCTGATAGTCATGTCAACTTTTCAGAATGGAACACTTTCCTCCTCTCTGCTTCTGTAACTCACTATTTAATGGGCATCTTATATCCAGGCTTCGGAATTCATATTTTGTGATATGTCTCATCTCATTTTGATTTTTTTCAACCACTTATGAGTGTCACACGGCATGGTGGTGTATGCCTATAGTCCCAACACTTAGAGAGGCTGAGGCAGCAGAATCACAAGTTTAAAACCAACCTGTCTCAAAAAAATTAATAAAAAGGAAAAATAAAAAGCCTTCTTAGTTCATGAAACCTACAAAACTGAGAGGCAGGTTGTGGCTTAGACCATCACGTCTGCGCACGGTTGACCTGCAGTTTAACTAACTGACCTCCGTGATAAGGCAGATCTGCCCTGTGGAAAACTCTAAGAGCTGTGTTAGAGCCCTTCTCTAAACTTCTACTTTTACTCGATTGTCAGGTTGCTAGTTAGGCAGTGAAATTCTAGCTACAATCTTGTCGTCTTTATTTATGGGAAATTAACAGGTAAGAATCATTCTCTAAAAAGAAATAAATTTTAATTTTGAGCTGGAAAGGTTATTTTCTGGAGTCCCAATTCAAGGTTAAGCCTAGAATCATATAAAATTCTCTCATAACTGCTGCTGAGATGATGTTTTAAAAGATGCTAATGCTATCTTAAATTTCTCATAGAAATTACAACCACAAATTACTGAAGCCGCACAGTGCCAAACTGCATTAATAATGGATTCTGACCGCACTGCAGCCTTGCGCTAGCCTCCTGAGAGAGCGTGGTCCCAGTGTGCTTTGACACGTAATTACTTGAAAGAATTTAGTATCTAAACAACAGTTGTTTTCTTTCAGTCAAAAACTGTGATGTAATCTACAATGAGCATATGTTTATTATTCCACCCTTGATATTTATTTAAAGCTCTGGTAAGCAAACAAACCAAAGCTTTAAACCAAACATTTTCATACATTTCAAAACAGATAACCAGGTCAAAGGTAATTGGAGGCATATCTGAATAACTTAAATTGTTTTTCTTTTTATGATTTTCAACTTTTCTTACAATTGGTTGTTTTAAAATTGATTTTTCTTGTGGCCATCCAATTAAAATTTAAGAACTAAATGTGGTGACACATGCCTGCACTTGGGAGGTAGAGTCAGGAGGGAGTTCAAGGTCATCCTTAGCTACATCATGAATTTGAGGCCAGTGTGGGCTACAGGAGACCCTGTCTCAAGAAGGGTAGTATTTTAAAACTGTATTGATGCAGGAGCTGAGGAGATGGCTCAGTCAGTGATAAGAACGCAACAGCTCCAACAGCTCCATAAAAATGCAGGTGGTGTGGTGTGTGCCTGGCATCCCAAAGCTGGGAAGGCAGAGACAGGAGGATCCCTGGGCCTACTGGGCTAGCTGGTCGAACTGAACAGAGAAGCTCTGGGTTTGGTGAGAGCCTGTCTCCAAAATACGGTAGGGGGAGACTAAGCAAGAACCTGGACACTGACCTCTGGCCTTCACATGCACACACATCTGCATACGCACGTGTGCCCACACCCATATGAACATGCATCCGAATGATGCTGCACTGCAGTCACACACAGAAGCAAGACCAGCATGAACGGTGACAGTTTAGAGAGCGAGGTAGTGTAGCGGTGCCGCATCAGCCAGCATAAACATAGCAGGAGATCACGCTTTGGGAAAAACTTTACGTGGAGCTGCTTATCTGCTCAGTCCTGTAACTGTCCTTTGTGTCACAGAAAAAGAAACATTTGTCCTCTAAAATTTAAGGTCCATGCTGACTGAGGACTTAGTAGTAGTGAGTATGGGGGTCGTCTTCTTTGTTGAATCAACGCAAGAACGTATCAAGCAAGAGAAGTGACTTTCAGAAAGAACTTGACCGTTGGCAAGTAGGATCAACTTGGGATTCTCTGACTCTGAAGCCATGCTGGTTGCTTCATGCAGGGGTACAACTGTTATAATGAGAGGAAACAAAAAGCTTGTTCAGCAGGAGGGCTGATGGGAACTCCTGAGAGGCAGAGTGCATTTCCTCTGGGCTTAAGGTCTTGGGACTGGAGTCTTCACGGGCCAATTTATCTTGCTGCAATGAGTAACCTGAAATTGTAGCTCCTGGCTCATCACAAGTCTTATTTTGTAACCTGTTAGCTACAAGTCCTACTGTGGAAGCTGGTGACCTTGTGACCCTCCAGGGCAGCTGTCCCATGGGTTTAGCAGAGCCCTGGCTAATGGGCGTCTCCACCCCTTCGTGCTTTTTTTTTTTTTTTTCCAGTGGCTGCAGCAAGGAAAGACAGGGCCGGACATCATTTATACCAGAAGTGACACTCGTTTATGGCTCATTAACCAAAAGAAGTCACGTGGCTACACCTACTTCATCAGGCGGAAGGTAACATTGTGGGCTCAGCAGAGCAAAGTCAAAGCCAGCAGACATCAGAGATCAGGATTTCCTAAGAGGAAGTCTGAGCCTGGAGAGGCAGCTTGTACACGGACAGGTCACTCAGCCTGGAGTCCACTGATGGAATGGCAGGTAGTGGCTTTGATGCTAGGAAGTTACTAGAGCGAATACAGAAGGAGCAGAATCACTTGTGCAAGGCGAGGCTTGGACTGGTTTATAATGAGGAGAGGATGCAAGAGGGCCTTGTGAGAGGAAGACTTGCTGGATCAGACGAGGACGGACCATGAAGAGAGGTGGGGAAACACCAAAGCCAGAAAGAGAGGACCCTGCATCAGACATTCAGAGGACAGTAGGCAGGCAAGTGACAGCAGAAGACAGGCCTTGGCAGCAAACCCAGGAGCTGGTGACAGAGATCACGACCAAGACAGGAGCATTGGATGAGGAGAGAGAGGTAAGCACTCATTTCTTTCTGCTTGGGATGTACCGTTACAAATGCACACTATGTAATGTAATTCATTATAGACAGTAACCACACTGAAAAGTTATGCCAACAACCCCTCCTTCCTACAACATGAAACACAGCAAGATGTGTCTACGGCCTTCTACAGCGGAAAGCCCTAGACTTTGGAGCTCTACAGCAAGATTTGGGACAAATGGAAGTCAGAATGCAGTGACTTTTAATAATTAAAAATAAAAAATGCATAAAAGTTAAAAGTTAATGATTTTCTCTTTTCCCGTGAGACTGCATCCATACTCTCTTTCATACTCAGGTCTGGAGCATGCTTGTCAGGGCTGCCTCAGGGTGCTGACGTCCACCTCCAGGGGCCACCTAGAGTGCACATTCCTTGTCCTTCGTTGCCTCTCATCCTCCCAGTGGCTTCTCAAGAAGGGCAGCTAAGGTACACAGTCATCCTTGTCTACGTCCCACAAGAGGAAACTGAGGCTCAGAGTCCCTAGGACCTGTTTGCGTTCTACAGATGGTGTCAAGCCAGGAATGGTGGCTGTCAGCCAGCGCTCCTTCTCTGATCACAGGCATGGAGTGGAGAGAGCTTCTGCAGGAGAAAGGAGATGTGGGACATTGGAAGCGTGAGTCTCAAGGTCAAACAGGACCTAAAAGTTTATCTCAGCCAGTAATTCTCAGACCCAACCTAACATCAAATTCACTTAGGGATGCTTAAAATACATACACATTGCTGGTTCTGCCCTGGACTGTGACTTGTCATGAACCACACTGAATTGAAGGTTCACACACACACATGTATGCATGCAAGTTCAAACACATGCACACACGCACACACACACATACTCATATATGCACACATACACCAGGGTCTTGCTATGTAGCCCAGGCTGGCCTCAAGCTGGCTCTTCTCCTGCCTCAACCACCTGAGTGTTGAAATTAGAGGTGTGCCCTGTACCACTGGCTTATTGTTTTTTTTCCTTTATTATCCATAAATTAGATACATTGAGTGACCAAATAATGTGTTGGTGTCCCCTGTTCCCCGATTTCCCTCTTCCCTGTCCCCAATCAGCTGGATTCCTCCTCCGTGGGCAGTTTGGATCAGTCCATGTTATTGGTTCTTTACCTTCTGATGTTTTATTCCTCTCCACTGATGTTTCCTGTCACACAGTTCTTTAAGGTTCCTAAACATATTTATCTGAAAGCTCCCTTCATGTTTTAACTCACCCATAGTGAATTTCTCTCTCGATTGATAGTGTGACTTTATTTATTTTATTTTTTGAGGCGGGGTCTCGCTCTAGCCCAGGATGACTTGGAATTCACTATGAAGTCCCAAGCTGGCCTCAAACTCACAGAGATCCTCCTACCTTTGCTTCCCGAGTGCTGGGATTAAAGGTGTGCTTGACCATGCCCGATTGTGATTTTTTTAAACACCTGATCTCTTCACATGCTTGAGAATCTTTGGTGTTAGCTCATCAGAAGACTCTCAGAAATTTCTCTCGGCTCATCCTTCCCGCTGGCCACCAGAGCCCCGCAATGACCAGGAGCACAGCCACTGTGGTGGTTGGAGTGGTCATGTGGGCTCATGGTTGGTCCAGTCCAGTTCCTGGCCAGAGGGCTGCTCTGGTGAGTGGAGTCTTTTCTGGTGCCCAGCTCACAAGGCTGGACTTGCTTCCCTCCCCAGAACACTTCTAGCTGCCACCCTCCACCCAATAGGCGTCTGCAAGGTCTGTCTGCTCTGGGTTCCAGAGATCCCCTCACCACTGTGTAAGCAAGATCCTTTATACTGGTCCTCAGCCATACACATCTGGTTGCTTCCAGCACCCTGTATCCACGTTTTCTTTACCCCTCACCTACTGTTGGTGTCTGTTTCCAGCAGGTACGTGTGTGGTGATGCTTCAGAGCACACGGCCCTCAAAGCGTCTTGACAGAAGGCAATGCACTTCTCACAGACTAACCGCCAATGTCAACAGCATTTTCAAAAGCAGGCCAAACCCTGCAATTTGGTGCTCATTTTCAGAGGTGCTATGGATAAAGACGAGATTCTGCTTGGGGGAGTTAATACTCCACTTGCAGGTTCTCATGAACAAGGCATTTCTCAACACTGCTTTTTGTGTCACTTTGTGGTTGCTAGGGTGTGACTCCAGCCCAGGCTGACCTTCAAGGCTGGCCTTGAACTCACAGCGATCCTCCTACCTCTGTTTCCCAAGTGCTGTGTGTCACTTATTTTTACTGCTGGTAAGGAAGTTAAAAAGGATGTTTTCCTCTCATTTGGTAATTTTTTTTACTTTTAAGAGAGAATGTAATGGGAGTTTTCACATAATATATCAGCTTTCCAGCAAAACAATATCCAGCGTATACTAGCTACTACATGTATATGTAATTTCCTGGCAAAAAGGAGCCGGACACGGAAAACGAGCTGCCATGTGCACCACTTGTCTGTTCCCCAGAAGAGGGTTCCAGAGCCTGTGGCAGAAGGGGCTGTGTGGACAACCTCCAACAGCTCCAGGCTGTGGAAGCCAGGGTCTCCACCTCACATGGCTGAGAGCGAGTGTGACCTTGCTCACCATCTGTCCCAGACAAAGCAGTGCTGGGTCATCAAGAGTCTAGGCGAGGGCCTAGAACTGCTGAGAAAAGGCACAGGCGAGGGCATCTACCTGTAATCCCATCACAAAGGAGGCTTAGGCAGGAGGAGCCAGACTTACAGGCCAGCCTGGTCGACACTGATGAGACCCTGTTTAAAAAGAACAAAAAACAAAGCAGGGGTGGACCTCAGTGGTAGAGCACCTGCCAACATGTACAAGGCCCTGGGTTTGGTCTTCAGCACTGAACAAAAAAGTGAGGGCTGGGGAGATTGCTCAGTGGTCCAAGGTGCTTGCTCACAAAGCCTGATGGCCCAGGTTCAAATCCCCAGTACCCACATATAGCTAGGTGCACAAAGTGGAGCATGTGTCTGGAGTTTGTAAGCAGTGGCAAGATGGCCTGGTGTACCCATTGCCTCTCCCTCTCTGCTTGCAAATAAATAAATAAAAATATTTTTTAAAAAGTGAGACCTAAATTCAAGGAAGGGCAGTCATGAGAGCTTGGGGAATTTGGGAAGGTGGCTTCGGGAAAAGAACCAATACTGTCTGGCCAGTTTTCAGAGTGGGATATGGAGGCTGGGAAACCCAGCGGGGAGAGGACTGGCTGACTGGTGAGAGAACACAGGAGGCAGGGCTCTTAGGATGGCACAGAAGAGAGGGAACAGAAGGTAGGACCAGAGACAGAAAGGCAGGACACAGCGTCACTGACATCCTGATACACACAAATGATTTCCAGGACGTAAACACACACATTTTCACTAGTCTGTTACATGATGCTGGACAAACATAAAGTAATTCTCCAACACACTAAAAGGCAAGTGACCAATATTTGCAAGGTGTCACTTCCCTTTGAAACCTTCCTCAGAAAAGGCTTGTTCTTTTTCTTTCTTTTTTTGCATCAGTGAAAAGACATGCTTGTGTATCTAAGACTGACTTCTTTATTTCACCAGCATCACTTAGGCTATGAAATCCTAGCAAACACATTTAATCAGAGGTCTTTTTGGCTTGGCAAGACGGATTTTTGTCTAAACAAGTACAATCAAATCCCTATTTTAAGACCTTCTATCACAACTTTCCTCTGGAACAACCTGCTTCCTAGAATTTTGACTAGGTAACCTAAAACTTCACTAAACAGCAGAAACATGGGAACACCAAGAAGAGAGCAGAGGTGAAGGTGTTTCTCCAAGTAAAGTAGCATGTAGTCATGGAATCCTTTCTTCCTCTCTCTTTCTTCCTTCTAAGAAACTAAATTAACAGCACAGCCCTTTCTCGCTTGGCAAAGGAGAGTTTGGTTGGTTGACTTTCTAGATTAACTACCTGGATTACCTTTCATGTACACACGTGACCATGGAAGCTAATCTCCCTCAGAGTCTGCTGCTGTTGCTGTTTGTGCTTGTGCTGTATCCCCCTACTCCACCTTTTGTTTAAAGGCCACATTGAGTAGATACAGCTACTAAAAGGACTTGTAAGATATTTGAAAATTTTGATTGATTTACCAAAGTATGAAAGGCCTTGGTAGTTAAAACTTGCATCATCTATTGGTCATTAAATGTAGTTGATCTATTGGTGTCATTTGCTCTTCTTAGACATTCTAATCTTTTTCCTGTTACTTATTTCTACAGGCTATGTAAACTGAGGTAGAGAAAGGCTTTTTTTGTTTGGTTGGTCTTGGATTTTGGTTTTTATAATACTTAATTTCAAAAAGTTCAAGACTTAAATAGAAATTTTAAAATATTACTTTTTATATATTTCCCCATTACATTAGTGTCGGTGGGAGCATTTTTTTTTTAACAGTGTAAATACAGAGGCTAGGCAGAGGGCTCCGTGGTTTAAAGGTACTTACATGGAAAGCCTGTCAGGCCTGGGTTCAATTCCTACGCCACCCACATAAAGCAGATGCAGAAAGTTCGAGGTGCCCTCGTGTGCCCATAGACATACATACTTGCACACACATAGGAGCAATAAAAAAATAGCATAACTTCAACAATTTAATGCTTTTAAAAGGGAAACCAGTCACTCATTCTGTGGAAACTAACAGATGTCCCAGTTGTCAGCCTTACCCAGGTGCTGGTCGCATCCCAAGCCTTCATCATGAGTGTCACTGCTCTACCCAATGTGGTCAGTTGTGAGTCTCATAGGACGAGGCATGAATGTCCAACCAGCAAGCTTATAAACCAAATAAATAAATAAATAAAAAGGATCAGGATTTTATTTTTACATAGTATTTCTTAGATATCACTTAAGCACAACTGTTTGGTTTGTGGTTCTGGGGATGAAACCCAGGGCCTCTCACTAGGGAAGCGTCTATTACTGAGCTACAGGCCCACACTGCTTTTCTGTTTTGAGACCTGGTCTAAGTTGGCTAAGCATGGAGCTCTCTATCTTCCTGCTTCAACCCATCCTCCGATGTTGTGATTAAAGAGGAGTTCCACTATGACTGGCTATGTCTGTTTATTCTAATATGTCTCAATTATCTTGGTCTTTTTTTTTTTTTTGACATGGTCTTAAGTGTGTCAAGCTGACCTGGGACTCCTTATGCAATGGAGGATGACCTCCTGCCTCCACCTTTCAAGCGCTGAGAACCCAGCCACGTCACCACACCTAGCCTAGCCTGGTCTTGAACAATGACAATTAGTGGAAGAACAGGTCAACCTGAAAATTATCATGGCCAAATAATATTACTTCTGAGTCTCCATGATTTAAGAATCACTGGCACACTGTAGGTTTCAAGTTGCTTTTAAACCCATGTCAATAACCCAATGTGGGCCAGGACTAAGGATGTTACAGTTGGGGAACTGTTCACTGGCACACGATCCAGATGCAGCTTTTCAGCAAGTGGGGAAACGGCAGTAACTGCCCGATTTAGAGGCATCCCACATATTTCCCCCCACAAAAACAACACTGGGGAAAGCCCACGCTTGCTTTCTAGCACTGTGGACATGAGAGGTTTGCCTAGCTTTGCAAACTAATGCTGTGAGAGGCGGTCATTGTTCTCCATCAAGAATAAAGCGCTTACTGTTAAAATCAGTTTCCACTGTGGTGATGGTGGGCACTGCATCGCAGAGCCCGGGGAGGGTCCTGAATTGCTTACCACAAAAAAAGCCTCGAGTCCATACAGAAGCACAGGAACAGAGCGCTAGAACACGAAAATGCATTTGCAGACATATGTTGTTCCGCAAGCCGCCCCTCTTTAACTCTGAGAAAGACTAGGGTCTATTGAAGAATTCATTCCCCATGGCACCCGTTCAACACCAGGCTCCTCTGCTGAAAAGCCTCCTTCTGTAGCAGCTCTGTGCTCGGCAGCAGCAGAGAAAACGGAGACAAAGCCCAGGCTGGAGGACAGACGCTCTTCTTTTCCTACAAGAGAAGTCCAACTGGTGGAGAGAAGGATCTTCACACTGGAAAAGGCAATGGCGAGAGAGAGAGAGAGAGAGAGAGAGAGAGAGAGAGAGAGAGAGAGAGAGAGAGAGAGAGAGAGAGAGAGACACACACACCGAGTCAGCTATAACCCCCTATGGTTCAAAGATGGATGCGCTTCCTCACAGCAGGTCCTGGACAATGCCAGCAAACAACTTCACCTGGATGTTACAGGATTGTGTATTCTGTAAAAGGTACAAAACTTGCTTTATTGAAGTTAATTTGAGGTTTCTAGGTGCACTCACTGGGCTGCTTCCAGGATTAAAAACACAAAACCCAAAGCAAGCCCATCCTGCTCAAGTGCACTTACTGCCCTCCCCGGCCCCACCTTCCTCATTGTCTCGGCCGTGGGCCTGGCCTCGCCCCTCCCCCCGCGGCTGCAGGAACCTGGGGATCCACGCAGCACGCGGGGAGGACGGCTGCAAACATTTTCTCCGACACGCACACGCAAGCGTAACAATTTGTCTCGCTGCAGAGAAAGCATCCAAAAGGTCGGCTTTGATTGACAGCTGCCCCCCACGGATTCTCGGGGTCAGGGCGGCGGCTCCCCGGGGCCCTCGTGGGGGGGGGGTGTGCACACCCACCTGTCGGACCCGGCTCGGCCGGTCGGTCGGACCCGGCACCACCCCGCGCAGCCGCGCCGGGCACCGCCCCGCCACCCTCCGTCAGGTCGCGGCGGGTCTGGAGAACCCCGAGCTCCGCCCGTCCGGAACCCCCCCGCAGCGCGCACGCGGACCCCCACCCCCTCCGCCGCGCGCACGCGCGCACGCACGCGGCCCGGCCTGGCGCGCTCCCGGCCGGCCGCGGCCGCGCCGCCGCCCCGAGCGGAGGTGCGCGCGCACAGGGGGCCGGCGGGCGGGCGGGCGGGTGCGCGCACGGCGGCGGCGGCGGGCGGGAGGAAGGAGGGCGGAGGGCGGGGGGCGGCGCCGGGCGCAGCGGCCGCGGCTGAGGCGGGCCGGGCGGGCCGAGCGAGCCGGACGGGCGGGCGGAGGACACGGCGGCGGCGTTGGCGGCGGGCAGCTCCGAGGGCTCGGGCCTGGCCGGCAGCCGCGGGGACGAGCGCGGCCGCCACCATGTCCGCGGGCCGCGACGAGGAGCGGCGGAAGCTGGCCGACATCATCCACCACTGGAACGCCAACCGGCTGGACCTGTTCGAGATCAGCCAGCCGACCGAGGTGAGAGCAGGGGGTCCCCGGGCCCCCACCCGCCATCGCCCGCCCACCTGCCCGCTCACCTGTGTCCACACCTGGACACCCCCGCCCCCACCCCACCTGTCCGCGCCCGACGACGGAAGCCCGCGAGGGTCGCGCCGCCGCCGCCGGCCCGCCTGCCCGCGCCGCCGCCGCCGCCGCCGCTTTGATGGCGTCTCTGGGCGGGTGCGGGTCGGGGACGCGGAGCTCCCGCGGCCACGTGACCGGCCGGTGCCGACCGGAGCCGGAGCCGGAGCCGGAGCGGGGCGGGAGAACCGCACGGCCGGCGCCGCGCCGCGCCGGGGACGAGGAAGTCACCCTGCTCCCGACGCCGGGTTGATTGGCAAAATCAGAACCCCAAAATGGGTCCCCGCGCTCCGGGACAAAGCCCCTGCCCAGCCTCGCTGGCTGACAGCTCTCCGGGAAGGGGTCCGTCGAGGGTGACCCGGGCACGCCCGCGCCAGGGTGGACGCCGCCGGGAAATGGTTGGATGGCACCCCGGTGTGGTTCCTAAGGGTGACCCCGACCGCATCTGGACCGCACCGGGCTCGTGAGGTCTGACCCTCGGGTTACTAGTGCCCTGCACTGGACGCCCCCACCCCCGACTCAGTGATTCTTATTTTTCCTAACCTGGCAGGCAGCCACGTTTGACCTGCCTCCTCAGCCACTGTGCTTTAGGGTCAGGCTTGGACGCTGGCTGAGATGTCACGTTCAAGTCCCTCCTGATTCATCCTTCATCTTCCCTAACGATTTTACGAGTTAGGAAGCAAATTTACTGTGTAGTTTAAAGAGCTCGTAGCCTCATACACACATCTTTTTGGGAGATGACACGTAGTAATTTAGTTTCAGGATTATGTTGTCTTTCGGAACAATTAGCTCAATTTTTTGGTGGTAGATGAGTTTTTGAGTGTGAATTAATGTTGCATAGTCATTTGTGTTTCTGTTTTTGCTTTTTCTTTGAGATAGAGTTTTCAAGCCTGGTTGAGATGGACAAGGAGTCCTAAGTCTTAGTAATAGAATTGAACTTATTATTTGGTTTTTTTTAAAAATTTATTCATTTTCAAGCAGAGCGAGAGCGAGAGCGAGAGCGAGAGCGAGAGCGAGAGAGAGAGAGAGAGAGAGAGAGAGAGAGCACACCAGGGCCACTACCTTGTGCATCTGGCTTATGTGGGTACTGGGGAATTGAACCCGGGACCTTAGGCACTGGAGGCAAGTGCCTTAACTGCTGAGCCATCTCTCCAGCCCCATTATTTGGTTTTTAAAATTCAGTTATTTATGAAATTTCAAATCAGAAACATTTAAGTTATTTAATTGAATTCTGTTTTTTAAGCATTCACTTGAATTTTTTCTCTGTTTTAGAGCTATGAATTAAAGTTGGCCTGTCATTTGGAACTGTTTTTCAGTTATTCTGCATGTGGACAGTTGCTGTATAAGACACAGAACTTGAAGCACTATTACTGTGCAGTAGCTGGCTTATGCTTTCTGTCATGTTTTCTGGAACAGCCTTGTATACCCTTAAAATTGTTATGGTCTTAGAAGTTTAGCTTTCCATGTAACATCTTTAATTATGATGTAGCTAAACTTAATTATTCTTTAACCTAGTGGTGTTTTTAAAATCTAAGCTTGTGATTGAAAATTTTTGCCATCAAATGATTTTTGCTCTGTCTGTTCAGTACAACTCAAATTCGTCGTGTTCTGTAAGAACATAAGTATTGCACCATCCTTATTAGGTGTTCAGCAAATCCTGAAGAGATTCCATGCAGAAGTCGCTGTGTGAGCAGTAGTTGAAATTTTTCTTTTGTGTGGTTTTTGGGCTACAGTATCTGTTATCAAGTTTTCAAGTCCATTAGTCATCTGTGCTGGGTGATTTCAGACCGCTTTGATAGCCACTGATAACTGTGGTTTCTATGTTGAGGAAGATGATCAACTTGTGGGGGGGTTCATGAATTATATTTTAAAACCATCCTGACTGGTTTTCCGTTTACATTAAAGGGAGGGCTTCCAGAGAAGGAGCAAGCAGTTGGGTCGTAGATTCTTTGGAGTTTGTAAAGTAAGAGTTGATCTAAATTGAATGTTGCCATTTTACGACCAGGAGTTTGATGTGGAGCTGAATTAGTATCTTGACCACTGGAGAAGCTTACATTTAGGAAAGCTTCTTAAAATGTTGTAGTATTCTCCTTACTTTACCTGCTAGAAGATTATTTATTTAGGGATTTCTGACCATTTATGATAGCAGAATGCTTCCTGCTAACCTTTCCTTGACACAGAAGAGGGCTTCTGGTTATCCACACGTTTTACAGCTTGTCATGAGAGCCGTTGGTTTGCCTCCCTCCCTCTATATAAAATGCAAGAATTTAGAAATTTAAGTTAAAAAATCCTTGAAAAATTATTTTCTGGGGCTAGGGAGATGAATCAGCAGTTTAAGGCACTTTCTTGCTAAGTCAAAGGCCTGGGTTCGAATCGCCAGTACTCACATAGAGTCAGATGAACAAAGTGGCACATGTGTCTGGAGTTCGTTTGCAGTGAGTGGCAAGAGGCTCTGGCACACCCATATTCATTCATTCTCTTTCTCTTACAAATAAAAATATTTTAAAATTATTTTTTGTTGCATAGGTACTCCGTAAATGTTAAATGGAAAGAATATTGAATATGACATCCTTTGTGTATGCCTTTATTTCTGACACAACGGGATAGATGTATTTTTAAAAATTAATTAAAAATCGTTTAAGAGGCTAATGAAGATTTAGTTTTGGATAAAGGTTATCCTAAATTTACAAAATTTGCTAGGTAACTGACATTTAGCTTCATGAGCTATTTGTAAGTCATTTGTTCTTGATTTATTGAGTTGATTGCTTTCTTTTTACCCTTAGAGGAAAAATCACCCAGAATTTGTGTAGACGGCCACATGTGCTTTGTTAAAGGTGAACATGTTTCATTTTAATACTTTGATTAGTCTTGGGATGTCATGTGGTGATTCATATTACCCAGCTATGTGTGTAAGAAATGACTTGTAGTTTGTCAGCCAAGATGGGCTAGGAAGTGTTCAGGTGAAGAGGTGGTAATTGTCTAACTTATCTACATTCAGACAGATTCTTAGGTTGTAATGATGCTTTATTGTGCAACCTAACTAACTATCTTTGAAACACTTAAAAACAACATTTGTATTTTTAATATTAGTACTGCAAAAATTTTTTTCGGTGACTGGCATATAATGAAATAGGTAATTATACTTGAGGTGTCTTACCATTCCTAGACACTTCTTTTTTGTTGGTGACAAGGTCTTCTTAAGTAGCTCACACTAGTGTGATCTTCTTGCCTCAGTCCTCCAGACCCAAGGTTATAGGCTGAACCATTATGCGTGGCTTTTAAAGTCTTCATTTCCTGTAATAACTGGTTAAAATTTATGTTTGGGTAGGTGTTCTCTTGGTATCTGAGGCATAGCTCAAGTCTGGCATTTAGATATCTTTGTTGCTGCCATCAGTAAGGGATTAACTTTTTTTAGGGGCTGGAGAGATGGCTCAGCTGTTAAGGCGCTTGCCTGCTAACCCTAATGACCTGGGTTTGATTCCCCAGTACCCATGTAATGAGTATGCACACAGGGGCGCATGCACCTGGAGTTTGTTTGTAGTGGCTGGAGACCCTGGCAACCCATTCTCTATGTCTCTCTTCTCTTTATCTCTTTCTACTTGTAAATAAATAAATAGAAATATTTAAAAAAAAAAAGAAAACAGAAATAAACTTTTTTTAAGTTACAATTGCTGAAGTTGTCCAAAAAATTTTAACAGGTTTATTTATAATCATTAGAAAAATGAATGGGTAAAACAGGCTCACTGAAACATTTTAATTGCATAAATAACCTATGTTCCCCCATTTATGTTAGAAACTTACAAACAAATCAAAGTGGAAGCCCTTCCGTGCCTGATTTCTGCTCCTAGTCTTTCAGTAAACAATCATTCTAGGTACTTTGCTGACCCCGTGGGGGGGGGGGTGTGGACACTCAACCACTGATGGCAGGGCAAGGAGAGGAAAAGGAGATTGCAGTGCTTCCCTTGGTGATGAGTCCTCAGGCGAGTTCTTGGCATGCTGGCTGCTTCCTTTGCCGTTATCATCATGTGTGTGCATGGACAGCACACAGGTTGGAGTCTTCAAATAGCCTTGCTATGTGGGACCCATTGCCTCCTGCAAAGCACCAGCCACTGCTGCCCGGGGGTGCAGGTCTGTCTTGAAGTCCTGAGTAATTTCTCAGGCCAGACGCTGGGAATTTGTGAATCAGAAGTTTAGTGGACTTCTGTTAGCCTCTACTTTACAGATTTCCATGGTGCCAGACCTGTAATGATGAGTTTTCTTCATCCCACCAGTAGAGGGTGTGCTCTGTGGGCCATTCTCTGCAATTTGTTGTAGGAGTAGTATTGGAGACCTTATCCCCTGGAGCTCTGCAAGCTAGAGGCAGCCCTGGCATTGGAGTTTAGTCTGGGTGTAGGCTGAAGTAGGCTCTAGATCAGTTTCAGTTTGCTTTTCCATGCCAATGAAAATTACTTCACACACTTGGTAAGGTTTTCATCGTGATTACGTAATAGTAGTAGGCTATCAGTACAAATGGATTTTCAAATTGAAAAATATAGGCACCATATCCTCAAGTTGGTGAGAAGTTTAAAAGAGATTCATGACTATGTTATTAAGGACTTAAATAAACATTATAAATAAACAAATGCATTATTACTGGCCACTGAACATTCTTTTGGTGGCATAGGCTAACATTTCTAAACACTTGTCATTGTGTCATATGTGACTGACCCAAACGACTTTGTCATTTAAAGTGGTTGTACTTTACTAAGGTGAGAAGGAGTACAGAGAGATGGCTCACTTATAAAGCAGGGGAGTGTTTTCCTAACATAAGCTAATTCTAAAAGTTGAGGAATATGAAGTTGTAGACATACAAGATAACAAGTATATGGATATAAGTCAGAAATGAAATCAGAAATCAAGTAAGTTTACTATGACTGGAGAGTAGCCAGACTTTCTCATAAGAAATGCAATATTGAAGCAAATTTTGTACCTCACAGAGAGTGTGATTTAAAATTGTGTGTGTGTACACACGTGTAGACTTGTGCTAGTAGGCACGTGTGGAGACCAGAGGATAACTTCAGGTGCTCTCCCCCATCACTGGTCTGCTGGTTTCCTTAAGACAGAGCTTGCCTTGCAACAGCCAGCGAGTCTCCTCTGCTTCTCAGGACTGTGTGGCCACCTGCAGCTGGTCCATGGGTGTGGGGAGTGGTCTCAGCCCTTCAGACCTCATGCTTGCATGGGAGTGAATGCTCTTATTGACCATTTCTCCAGCCATTGCATTTTTGCCATGCTTGATTATGCTGCTGTGTTTTTACCTAAACTCTAGATAACTGCATGTCTTACAAGGGCCACCACCTTGTGGTTAGCGTGACCATCTGAAACCCTGTGACTTAACCTGAGTGCTGTTAATAATTATAGCAAGACAGCAGACGTAGACTGACATTGCCTTCCTTAGCTTCTTGGGTGCGGTCACGGTGGACATGGAGGAACAGTCTTTTTAGTTTCTGCACGTCAGAATTTCTTGAAGTTACTGACTGACTGTTGGCAGACAGAACTACACCACTTCCACAGAATACTCACACACCTTCTTGTGCTTTTAAAACCAGCCTGGATCAGCTCCTGTGGAGCTGACTCTGTAGTGCCAGGACTGGTTTCCAGGTTGGGAACATGTACACCCCTTCCCCTTCCCCCACCAGAACTCCACTTGAAGGATCTCTGACTTTCAGAACAGAATTGTGTGACCTTCCAAATTTTGACCTATAATAAAAATGCTTGTTTTGAGAGGGGTGGCTTCTTGGTAAGGAGTGGTGCCACATGTGGGCGGGCATGTTTTCTCAGAGTCACAGCTCCTGGTTTCCTGCTGTTTGGTTTCTTCATGTGTGTTCTGTTCCAGGCACACACTGTCCCTTGCCTCATCCCTCTTTTACCTCCTCACAGAGCATCCTGCTTCAGCCTTCCCATCATAGCCATGCTTCCCATGGGCACAACACCTGTGATGATTCTAATTCCTGGGTTTTCAAGAACTAGAGTACTGGGCTGGAGAGATGGCTCAGTGGTTAAGGCACTTGCCTCCAGTGCCTAAGGGCCCTGGTTCAAATCCCCAGGACTCACATATGCCAGACCCACAAGGTGCCGCCCCCCTCTCTTTCTCTGTTTGAAAATGAATAAATAAAAAATATTTTAAAAAAAAGAACTAGAGTATTATAGTATCATATTGTGCTAAATTGCTGATTTTCCCTCTTTTGGTTTGACTCTGGTTCCTTCAGTCTGATCAGTGGAAGAAGCCAAGTGGGAAGAATCACTGTGGTCACTGTTGGACATCTGCAAGTACCGAGAACCAATTCTAGTTTGAAATTTCATGACCTCTTGTGTAAGTTCACAACTGGCAGGCTGTCTCTCAAGTGTTATTTTAGGTGGGTGTGGGTGTGGATGTTGCTGTTAGGGGCCGGTGGGGTTTGAGTGCTCCAGACTCCTAGAACAGTGTCTGCGTGACATGCTGATTCTCCACCGACCGTGCAGGACTGTTGTTCTTCTTAGACGTTCGTTCCATGAGCTGCTGAATGAGTGCTTAGGCTACCCTCTCTTACTCTCTTCCTTAGCTGCTATTTTTATGAGTCATTGATAATTAGTTCAATAAAAATCAATTATCCAGGTTCTGGTTTGAACTTAACACTGTTCTGTCTTGGAAGATCCCTTTAAGACTTTCCTGTTGCACTAAGGTCTTGTATTTTGAAAGAAGTCTTACTCGGGCGCAGTCCTCTTCATCATGTGTTGATTATTTGGAAAAAGAAAATGGGTTCACTGAATTACAGAGGTGCACCTGGGGTCCATTCTTAAGCAGCATCCAGTGTCAGTGTCTGCTGGTGTCACCAGTTCTGTGTCTCAGTGGTGTAGGAGGTTCAAAGCTCAGCAGTGGTGGATAGTTTTATGACTGGTACCACTGTCTGAAGCACAGGTGTGCTTGGAAGGACAAGTGTGTTCTCTACTTTTGAAAAAATGTTTACTGGATGCCTTACTAGCCATAGTTTGTCAGACATTCAAGTAAAAACTATTCCACAGGAAAATTGGCTAATTTAGTTCATAACTTGACAGTCCCACAAGGACATTTTTTAAGAAACATGTACTATGTTGTGATATGCAGCGGAAGAGAAAGTGATCTGTTTCCCATCTTGTCAGTAGACTCGTGAACAAACATGTGCCAGAGTCAAGGTTTAATAGAATCAATCATTGAATACACTCTTAAGTAAAAGCAGCCCCTCCCCCTAAAGTGTGAGTAGTGCAGAGCAGTGAGAAATAGGCTTTGTACCTAGTGTATACCTTGGTTTGTGTGGAGGGGCTGCTAGTCTTTTAAATAATTGCTTGACTTTCTTTTTTGACAGATTTGTGTATATATATAATGTATTTCGTGTGTATATAATGTATTTTGATCAGGTTTATCCTCCCACTCCCACTAAATTCACTTTTCTTCCCAGTTCCTTTCCTACTTTTATGTCTTTTTCAGGGGTGGCTTCAGTATACTCCAACACTAACATGAGAGGGGAGAGAGGCTAACAACTCTCTTAGATACTGTGAAAGTAACTTGTGTTCAGATGGCTTAGAAAGGCCTACAGGCATCCCAGAGTTCCTGGGACTACAATTTGTACGTTGCTTTTCATTTAGTGATGGGCTTAACATTTTTTGATTTGGAAGCTAGACATAGAGCTTTGTGGTAGAGTGAGTGCCTAGAACATTCGATCTTCAGTACTGTACACAAAACCTCAATAATAAAAAACAAATGAGTACAAGAAATAAACATTGTGAAGCTAGATATTAAATCTGTCTTTGTGCTATTTTTAAGTGGGGCTATACTGCTATAGAGTAAATACATAATATTTAAAATGTGAGTATAGGGTTCACAGAAAAGCAAATTTCAAAATACATTATTGTAAGCATTATATGCTTATTTACTTTTCTTTTTACTTGTGTGTGTGTGCATGTTCATGTGGGTGCACATGTGTGGGAGGCCAGAGGATAAACTTGGGTGGACTCCATTACTTTTTTTTTTTTTTTTTAGATAGGGTATCTCCTTGACCACCAATTAGACTGGCAGCTGGCTAGCCAGTTTTGGGGACCTACCTATCTCTTCCTCCCCAGGGCTTTACATGCCTGGGATTACAGGCATGCACCACCATGCCCGGCAGTTTACATAGGTCTGGAGATGCAACTCAGATCCAAATGCTTGCAGGGCTAGTATTTTACCCATGGAACTATCTTTCCACTCCTTTCTGTATTTTCTGTAATGTTTAGTTATTAGTGATACAGTACATTCACATTTTTGTTATTCTAGAATACTGGCCACAACTTACTACAGCAATGGCCATTTAGTTGTATTTATTAAAATTCCCTTAGGATATGACCTAAACCACTCCCACTGTGACATTTCTAGTTCTCCCGGGTCCTTTTGAAGCATCTAGCAAGCGGACAGCAGTGGTGGCCAGTGGAATACAAACAAGGTCCTAGGGTATTTCCTTCCTAATGTGGGCTGTGCCTGGTTTATCAATCTCCTTTTTCCCAGTTCAGATTTGGTTATGTACATGTCTTTCTCCTTAGCTTGAGAGACAGGCAGACGTACAAGCACGGGGAGTATTTAAATGCCGAAACATCACAGTTACTTGGCACTTTAACACTTCATTTTTTAAAAAATATTTATTTGCAAGCAGAGAACTAGAAAGAGAGCACACAGGTGCATGCAAGAGTGTATGGGCGTGTCCGCCTCTAGCCACTACAAAGGAACTCCAGATGTATGTGCCACATCTGGCTTATGTGGGCACTGGGAAGTTGAACCCAGGTCATTAGGCTTTGCAGGCAAGCATCTGAATTTTTGAGCCATCTTTCTTCGATTTTTGACTAGCAGAATTTAGGAGTAGTTTATTTCTATTCAGTGACAGCTGTCTTGCAATAGTATATTATTATTTTTTCCTGGGGTAGGGTCTTACCCCATAGTGTGTTGTTAATTCAAAAATGGATGTAAGTCCCTTAAATATCTGAGTGTCTATTTTATTTAATATTAGAGATAGCATTATTGAGATATTTTGGTAACATACTCTTTAGCCATTGAATGAAATATTCTTATTAGTTAACATATTGCTTTATTGTATGGGGTAATAACATGCCAGGGATCTTAGTTCCTGAGCTCATGAACTGGTGATGGATGACTCCTCTGGAACTAGGCAGTCTCCTGCCTATCCCCCAGGAGTCTGTCAGAGTACCATGGACAGTGATTTCACTGCAGTTAACGTTCAGGGCTCCTTTCCACGTTCCAAAGTCTGGTTTTCATTCATGTTTGGCAGAGGTGACCTTGTAGCATTCATGATACACTTAATGTGATTTGATGCCAAAACTGCTGATATTTTAAGAAGATATTTATTACCCTCATGAAATTACTGCTTTGTGGAATATGATAGATAGTGAAATTAAGAGAAAAAATCAGAAAGAATGTCAAAACTATTTGTGATATATTTGTAGCTGGTTGTTAAAATGTATTTTTGAAATGTTGGACATAAATTAGTGCATCTCCTTTAGTGGAGTAAGTTTATATGTTTAAGTGATGCTTGTTTTTTTCTATTGCACATTCTAATGTATTTAGAAAACACTGATGGAAACTGAACAAATCACCCAGCATTCTGCCATCTGAAGAAATTCTGTATTGCCTTTGAGGCTTTTCTGCAGGATTCTGTCTTAGTTGAGGAGAAGAAAAGGGGGTAATGTTCACATTCTTCCTGTCTGCTTAATAGTGTGTGTTTTAGCCAGTGGTGAGTCATATTTCTTAGCCATGTCTTTGTCAGGAACCCAGTTATTTAATAATTGGGGGGAAAAAGAATAAAAATAAAAGTAAAAACTTTGTATGCACACACACACACACAAAAAAAAAACTGGGATTATTCTGGCAGACACTTCACATTTTATGAGTGCCTTACTGTGTATTAATGTGTCTCTAGTTCTCAAAGTGTTCCTGGGATGTCAGGACTCTTGGTGTTCTCATCTTTGGAGTGAAGCACAGGAGTGTTGAATAATTTGTACAAAGGGATGCAGTAGTTAGGTATTCAGCAGCGAACCTTCTCTTAACCACCATTTTTACAAAAATCACAAAATTTAAGGCTGCTGCAATGCCAGTAGTGTTTGAAAGTCTTGTAGGATGGTGATTTCAGTGAGAATCCTAGCCACTAGACCACCAGGGAGCATCTCGGGGGTAATTATTAATAAAATAATTTAGAACTGAATTTTCAGGAAGAATTACAGGTGTAACATTGTTCTCTTCTGTTTAGCTCATATACTGTGGGTCTATATATGCACATTTCCCATATGTACATGAATGCACTGATTTGTATCTCTACTTCTGAAGCCTTGTTAAATCTTGTCTTTGAGATACACTGATCTGTACTTTACAGCCCAGATTGAACATACCATATGTTATTCTCTAGCTGTAAGCAAACTGGAGAGCTACCTTGTCTCCTACACAGTGCCCAGAAATGTAGAGTGAGAAGAAAGCTCTGTAGCTTAACTGAGTATAAGAGAGGGAGGAAGAAGAGAGAATGAAAGAGAAAGTGGGAGAGGAAGAGCCAGGCTGCATTCATAACAGCTCCTTAGTCCTGCCTGTGTGTCCCTACTTTGCTTGACCCAGACTGAAGATTAAACAGTAAACTAAACTTGTTTGTCCTGTGACTCTTGGAGATCTGATTCTCCTCTTCTTTAGAGCTCAGCTTTTTTAACCTCGTAAAGCTTTACTCACATATTAAGTAGCAATTTTTCCCCAGGTAATATTTGAATTTTAGAAGAGTACTTTATAGATAATTTTGATTATCTATATATTATTATATTAATGATCAACAGATTCTTAATGTCGATTGAACAAATATGAGCCATTCTCAAATGAGTAGAGGGAATTTTAAACAGAGTCAGGTTTAAGGTGGATGGCTAAACCTTCTTAAATCCTACCAGTCCACTTTTCTGGTGATGAGCTTTGTTTTTTTTTTTTTTTTCTTAGCATATGAAGTAGTAATGCTTGGAGAGTACTGGAAGCTTCTAGGTGGGAAGCCAAATGCAGTTGTCCCTGGTCTATAGAGCTCCCCCCATGGATGTATGAAACCAAGGGTTCTACCAAATCCTATGCATACCGTCTTTTCCATGCACACATCTAGGATAAAGCTTACCTTATAAGTTAGGCTCGGAGATTAACAATAATAATAAAAGTTTGTGTTTTGAAACCACTATCAACTATGCCCTGTTGGGGTGGTGGGGCTAAGTCCAGGTGAGAAGAGAGTCTGTGGGGACAGGCAGAGGGCATTCTTGCTCATATACATATGCATGCTCACTTTGTATGTGCTGTGTACACACAGGCATAGCACACCTTTCCTAAATGGGTCAGGCCAGCCAAGGTCAGCTGAGTTTACTTCAGAAAATGTATATTCTATGTCCAAAACAATATTTAGAAAGGCAATTGGGTGTGGTGGTGCACACCTTTAATCCCAGCACTTTGGAGGCTGAGGTAGTGAGTTCAAGGCCAGCTTGAGTGAGAAGAGACCCTACCTCCGGGAAAAACAAAACGAAACAAAAAACAAAGAAAGGAGACTAGGGCGATGACTCCGAGTTGGTAGAGTGCTTGTGAAAGCTGGGGGTGATAGCATGTACCTTGTAAGTCAGTGAAGTGAAGACAGGAGGGTCCTGGGTGGGGCGTGCTGACTTGCTAATAATCTTCTAGCTGAACCAGTGAGCTCTGGAGTCAGTGAGAGATCCTGTTTCAAAAGGCAAGGTGGAGAGCTACTGAGGAAGATGCTTGACCTCAGCCTCTGGCCTCCACACACGCATACATACATGTATGCACCCATCACCAGCACCTGTAGAAGATCCCCCTACACACACACACACACACGAAAAGGCGTTTTTAGGAAATAGCTGGGCAAGAGGAGAAGGGAACTAACTGCATGATAAAAATATTCACACTGGTTGAATTCCTGCACTTTGTGAATGTGCAAGCATGTTTTGTGAGGATTACATTGTTCATAGTGATTCACTTTCTTCCTTGAAAGAGGATTTGAAGGCCTTGGTCTGTGGCTATCTGGCCTGACAAGGTGACTTCCTGTGGCTGTGACAGATGCTATTCTTGGAGTCTCCTGCCAAGGTTCCATTATCCTTGTCGTTCATGGATTAGGGTTCCCAGGCTGGGCTCGGCTGTCCACCTTGACCCCCACCAGCCAATAGAGTGATCCATAAAACAGGACTACAACCTTGTCAGCTGGCCTCGAACTCGAAGCAAACCTCCTACTTCTGCCTCCTAGTGCGCCACTAGTCCTGGCTGCTAAGATCTTGGGGTTTGTTTTTACAGTATAAGTTAGTGTAGGTGTACATGACTGTGGACAAGCTAGGCTGGGGCCTAGGAGTCAGGGCTAGTTGAAATTGAGATATGGGAGTGTAAGCCAGGGTCAGTGCCTATGGACGTGTAAGCCGAGTTAAACACTGTCCTGATGAAAGAAGATGAGACTAGCAGCCTAGCAAGCTTTCTGGCAGACTTCTGACAGAGTCCATGTGAAAAGAGAAAACAAAAGTTAAAGACTCCTGAGGGTGACAAGGAGATTGCTTGAGAGAAAGGAGAGTAGTCCAGAAGAATCTGAGTTTTGTTTTTAACTTGGCTCTCTAGATAGGCAGGTACATTAACTAGAATGAAAAGTGCGTTAGGCTTGAATGGGAAGACTGCAGTTCTTTTGAGATCTAATAGAAGCTTCACAGTCAAGCAGTTAGGAGGAACCTGAAAGAGGATATGGGTGATTGTGGCAGTGGTGTGGGAGAAACAGGACCAAGAACAGACAGCTAGGAATGTTAGATGGGCTGAAGGAGAGGAAGGAACTGGCCAGGCTCCCTCAGGAGCATGCCTGTGTGAAAGCTAGGCACATTGCTCTCAAGTTCTACTTTCTGGTCTTTAAAGTTTTTTTTTTTTCATTACTCCCTGAAGCAACCCCTTCTAGCATCCTTCAAGATACTGCTTCTTGGCTGTCTGTGGCATCTGTCATGCATCAGTTGTCACATTATAATGAAGTGCCCATTTCCTTTTCTACTATGGGGAATACAGCTACCTGTTTTATTACTTCACAATCATTTTTTACCAGTGCCTTCCTGCTTATCTACCGATCTATCATGTCAGGATCTCCCTGTGTAGCTCAGGCGGCCTCCTAAATGCTAGGATTACAAGTATGTGCCTCATGCCTGGCGTGCCTGTAACATTTGAGTCCTGTTCCTGGAGGACTTTGCTACCATCTTTATTTCTTCTATTATTTTTTCTTACCCTTCCTCTTTCCTTCCTGCCTCCATTTATTCATCTTTGGTCTTTACTGTTCTGTTGGTTTTTTGTTGTTTTGAAACAGGGTCTCTTAGGTTGTCAAGGCTGACCTGGAATTCTGGTCCTTCTGACTCTGGAGTTCTGGGATTAGAGGTGTATGCTACCACTTTACCTGGGTGTTGATTTTTGTTTGTTTGTTTGCTTGTTTAAAAGCAGAGGAAATTTTTGTTACTGTTTGAGAGAGAAGAAACAGGGAAGGCAAGTTGCAAATCTCAGCAGCTGCTGGGAAGAGGGAGATGGATAATAAATAGGAAGAGAGAACTTAGTGCCTATTGAATTAGGGTCCAGGAAGCAGGCAGATTCACAGTGGAGGATGGCAAGCAGCTGTATTGGCAGAAGGGAGCTTGCTTCAGAGAGAAACCTAAAGTATCTTGGCAAACATGCTTAGGATTCTGGCCAGGATCCAAAGAGACAGAGAGGGGAAAAAAAGAAAAGTTATGTTTTTTGAGTTAGAACTCAGTAAAGTGGGCAGGCTTAGCTGTGGGGATCTAAGCAATTGCCTCTAGGGAGAGGCTTCTGCAGGTGTACGTACATCATCTCATTAAGAGGATGAATCTCTGGGCGAGGGGTGACTGACACGCTCAGTTGGGATAACTCTTCATGTACCCATTCTTAGTACCAGGGCCAGTGATAAAACTCAAATTCAAATCCTTTGACCAGGAAGAAGTCCTTTTTCCAAAACAAGATTACACCTCCCCCTTCCTTCTTTTATAGAGGAAAGGGGTGGGGTCCAAAGTTGACCCTGAAGGGGGAGTCTCTCTGCACTGGCCTCCAAGCCTACTAATGCCTGTCTGACTACCTCAGATTCCTCCCCTCCCTGGAGAGTTGAGACCCTAAAATCATTCAGGAGATGGGTGGCAAGTCAATTTGGCTATTTCTGCTGAAATGGGGCATACATGGGTTTAAATTTTGTAACTGCCACAATATTTTTGCTCTAATCTTTGGAAGAAGTCTCCTTTTTCTATGTGTAGCTGCCTTGTTTGACCTCTGTCTCTCCTGTTTCCAGCCTTATTAGCTTGTTTTTCTTGAGCCTTGATTCTGAATTGCCAAAAAAGTTGCCCACTGTGGACACACAGTTGACTTTATCACTGCTTTTTTCTCTTGGTAATGTCACTCATCTCTTTTTACTACCCCTTAGTGCATTCTCTTATCTCTCTTGGTGGTGTGCTGTAATCCTGGATTCCTACCCTCTGGACATTTTTTCAATAGAAGGGCTCTTTAGTTACCTGCAGAGCCATTCTCCAGAGATGGAGACACAGCTACTAATGGTAGCTGTGCAAAGCGTGCAGATCTAACATTTACTGATTTATGGTTGACTTCACACTGCATGCTTAGGGATTTAACATTTTGTTGTATTCTGGGGTTTGTTAGAGGAGTTGGAGGCTTGACTTCTAGTGATTGCTTTTTTGTTTAGTTTTAGTTTTTGTGTTTCAAGGTAGGGTCTCACTCTAGCTCTGGCTGACCTGGAATTCACTATGTAGTCTCAGGGTGGCCTTGAATTCATGTCAATCCTCCTCCCTCAGCCTCCAGAGTGCTGGGATTAAAGGTGTGTGCCACCACACCCAGCTCCTAGTAACTGCTTTCTGCAGTGGCAACTTCCTTCTCCTCCCAAAGTCACTGGACTTGGGATGCTTGGCTTCATTTCAGTCTTCTCCTGTCCTATTGATGTGATCTTTACAACACCTGGATTTAATGCTTTCTATACTGAGTTTGGAGGTGAGGGCTTGACTATGCCAAGATCCAGTGTTGATTCTCACTTGGAGGCTGGCAGTCCATTGGAATATGCTCAGAAAGTCCTTCCTTGATTGGGTTCTGCTGAATCCAGTAAAGTTCCTGCATGTGAGATTTAGTCATCTTCTACACATAATGTTCAGAAAAACAAAACTAATTCAAAACTATATTTGATTTTGGTGTATAGTAGCATAGGAAAAGAAAAGAAAGAAACTAACTCCTGGTGGTCCAGGGGAGTCAGGCGCCCGTGGCAAGCGAGCCAAGAGTTGAGATGTGTCGTGGAGTCTGGCCCTGTCTTTCAGATTGGCCCCTGTGGAAATACAAGGTCTTCTCATCATAAAATTGATGGATTGCGGTTACTGGCTTCCAGTCCCTTCTGTACTCAAATGTAACATGTCTCTCAGAATTGCTCCTACCCCAAGACTGTATTCCTTTAGAAATTTGACTTTTTCCTGCAGTTTGGGAACACAGGTGTATTGAGGAAATCTACATAAAGTCAAAGGCATGACACCTACTTACAACATTATAAAACAGCCATTTTATTCCCAGATTGGAGACTGGACTTTCGTACCCTCATCTTTTATCACTCATTTAGGGGAGATTAGGGAACCAGCAGTGTATTCCTTCACTGTACATCACTGAGAGAGACACCACAGGAAGACATTGTGTACTCTCTCAGTAACTAAGAATATGAACGCTAGGAAGTTAATTAGTGGTAATCATACACAAACTGTATGATTAATAGGAAGCCTTTTATTTAAAGCTTCAGAAGTCTGGCCCTAGTCTGTTGGGCTTACATAGTCTCTATCTAACAAGAAGCAACTTAAGAAAAGGGTGGGTTGATTTCAGTTTACAGTTCCAGGTGACGGCCTGTCATGGCAGGGGAGGGGAGGCATGGCAGCTTGCTTGAGGCAGGTGCTCATCTGCAGCCCACAGTGAGGCAGCTTAGAGCCACAAATGCTGCTCAGCTCACTTCCGCCTTTGTATCCAGCCCAGGACTCCAGCCCTGCGGTGGTGCTGCCCCACAGGTAAAGTGGGTCTTCCCACCTCAGTTAACCTAACCCTTACAGGCATGCCTAGAAGCTAGCCTGGTCTAGATAATGCCTCCCAAGAATGCCCAGGGGCTCCAGGTGATTCTGGGACCTGTGAAGCTGACAATAGAAACATCTTATATGTGTATTTGATTTTTATTTTTAAATGGAATGATAGGAAATAACTTTTATGCAACATGCTTTTTATTCATATATCATAAAATTGTATATATGGTTCTCTCAACTCCTTTTTTGCACATGTGTGTGGTATGCAGTGTGTGTGTATGTGTTTGTGGGAGGTGTACTTGTGTGTGTATGGGTATACATGGACATGTGTGTGGAGGTCAGAGGTTGACAGCAGATGTCTTCTTCTGTCACATTCTACCTAAATTTTTGAGACACGGTCTCTCAGTAACTGTCACCATCACTTGTTTTGGATGAGGCATTCCATACCTAGTGATGATTGTGGCATCAATTCCCAGCTCAACAAGGGATGTGTCATTGTTATTATGTACGTTTCTTTCAGTTGAGTAAGATCAGGAAACTTCAGGGCTTGATAGCTAAAGACAAAGTCAAGTAATAGTGGACTTCTCTCCCTTTCCTTGTCTCTTTGTTAATTCGCACCTTTTGTTACTTGATAGAATTCCATTGCCCAGTATGACAATTTATTATCTCTACTCTCTGGTTTTCAGTTACAAATATGGATCTGACTTGTCCTTGTTTCCTCTGTACTCATAAAATCTTTCAGTGTGGATACCTAGTAGCAGTTTCTAGCTGAGGCACTGCCACATTGGTCCCCAGGAGCTTGTTCCAGGAACACTTGAGTTCCTAGCATGACATGATCATTGCCTTCAAACTTCTTCATAGTCTTTGAAGTAATAGTTCTGCTTTAAATTGATATACCCTATTTTCAGTGAAAATCTAGCTTTCCTGAGCTTATAGTCATGATTTTCACTTTGTTTTTCCAGTAAGCTGTTAAGTCTATTTTAAACTTGATTTGTAGGACTTCTTTATATATTTGAGTACTAATTTTTTTAGATTAGGTATTTTGTAAAGTCTTTGTTTTTTTCTTATTCCACATTTAAAAATTTTAATTAGTTGGATTTGTCAATCTTGTATTTCCTCCTTGTTTGATGAAGCTATTCTCAATTTCATTCTACAGGTTTTGCAGTTTAACAGATAGATAACCTCATTATTCTACCTTTATCTCCTTTTTACTGGATTTTCATTTTATTTTCTCCAACTCTCAGGTGTGGATTGGGCAGAATATTTGTCTCCTGTCTGTTGTCTCATAAAATGATTATTGTTGAGTCAGAACTGTGTGTTCTGACAACCTTACTTTCATATAGCAGGGTGGTCAGAGTGTGGCTTCTTGTTTCACTCTGGTCCACTGGATAGCTGTGTGAACATGGTCACATTACTTGATCTTTCTAAGGCCTGCTGATAAGCCCTTTTCTCTAGAATAGTGCCTAGCATAGGTTGTTGTGAAATGAAAATGAGTCCTTAGAGAAAGTCTGTAGCACAGCATCGCACAAGTGGGTGCTTAATGGATGTTCAATGTTCATTTTGCAGTCTTTCTTGAGTTTTTGGTTTTTCTTCTTTTCTTTTGCTTGTTTTGTTCTAGCAGAACACCTCTATTACTAATCCCAGGATGGAAATCAGACCTGTGTACTTAACTGTATAATTTGCTTTCATTTGGGGAGCAGTTTTCAGGAAGATGTTAATTGCTATTGTGCATTTTAGTTTGACTTTGCATTTCATAGCTCTTTTTTAAAAATATATATTTATTGTCCATAATGAGTTACATTATTTAGTGGGCAAACAATGCATTGTTATCCCGAATTCCCCAATTCCCCCCCTCCCCATCCCTGATCAGTTGGATATCCTCCTCCGTGGACTGTCTGTGTTAGTCCTTGTGGCAAGGGATCCTGGATATCCTAGTACTCAGCCCGGTCTTCCTGGCCCAAGTGTGTTGTTACTGATGGGTGCCATGCCTCTGGACAGTCTCCCCCACCACGGCTCTCACAATCTTTCCACCCCCTTTTTCACTCAGTTCCCTGAGTCGTGGTGGGTGAGTATTAAGGCTTGACTTTGCATTTCATAGCTCTTAAAGTGAAAAAAATTGTTCCTTTTTTTATTTTGTGTGGCTATACATAGAAATAGTAATATCTCCTTCAAAAGTATGTTTAAATGAGATTTCATGAGTATTAAACTTTATGCATAAGAGTAGAGTCATTGATTTGGAGGCTCTTGTATCTTGGAACTTAATATTTATTACATTTTAATACCCATGTCTTTGAGTGCATTCCAATTATATGTGCCATTAAGAAGACCTTGTTCTAGAACCTGCTTTTTGGGGGTATCTGTTTAGCTATGGAAATTCAAGTGAGGAGCCGACACATCAGCTCCAGGAAGTGCTGCCTGATCCTGAGAATCCCGTGCAGTGATTGGTTCTGGTCACGGTGGATCTTTGAGCTGGTCTCGTCAAACTGACTTCTCATCTGAACAGTTGAACTATTTTTCTACTTTCCTAGGGCTCATTTTGCCCTAGGTAGAGGTTCTCTGCTTCTTTTGTAAATAGCTGCTGTTAAAAATTCTCCTGAACAACTTGGCCTTCTTTCTAAAGTGGCGCTGCTGATTTATGCAGCTTGCCTCCGTGTTTTCTCCATGCCTGGTTCCAGTCTGCTGTGACATTCCAGTCTGATGTGATCATTGGTAATGCAAACAGTGAAACAGGAAGAAGGAGGTACTGGGTGGCACCAGGTACCCAATGTGGTTCAGAATTGCTCCTGATAGTCATTGACAGAATGTCCATTACTTGAGCAAAACAATGAGGCCTGGGTTGGGTGGGCTTTTTTATTTTTTATTTTTTATTTTTTTATTTTTTTTGAGGTAGTGTCTCGCTCTAGCCTGGGCTGACCTGGAATTAGTCTCAGACTGGCATCAAACTTGCAGCAATTCCCCTACCTCTGCCTTCCGTGCTGGGATTAAAGGTGTGCACCACTACCCCTGGTATGTGTGTGTTTTTAAAATTAATTTGTGAAACTCTCCACTAGACAGTAGTAACATTCTTGTTATACAACTCCAAAATTATTTTGTTTCTCATTGTTCTTTCTACCTCTTACCCCCCCCCCCCCGTGTGTCACAAAGGCTTTAAGATTAAATACTGAAGAGACTGCCTGAATTTTAAATGTTTGTTGCTAATATACTGATCAGTAGTGATTTGAAGATACTGTTAATTTTAGATAAAGTCCTTGAAGTTCATTTTCTTAGTTGAAGTAGGTTGAGTGGTAATGAGTTCAATTTTTAGTATATTTAAAAGGTATAGATGAGACCACTTCAAACCAGTTGTGTAACTGTGAGCACTGGAATTTGCAGATAGGAAATGACATTCAGTTTCTCTGTGTGTGGTAGCTGGCGCTATGCATTGTAAGTCAGTGAGTATTTTCTTTCCTTCTTTCCCTCTTTCTTCTTTCTACAGCTACATATCTTTATGTAGCTAAGGCAGTTTAACTCTTGACCCTCCTGCCTCAGTCTCCTGAGTTGCCAGGATTATAGGCATATTGTCACCATGCCTGACTAAATTAACTGTTTTCATATTAAACATTTTTTAATGTGAATTTCTTCAAGCAGAGGAAATCTATCCTTTAAGTCTTCAATCATTATTTTATTATTTTAAAGCAAGTCTCAAACTCATCATGTCAAAAAAAACTCATCATGTCATTTCTTCATAGCTTTAGTGTGCATCTCATAATGTCATATTTCACAAAATCATCCATAGTTCCTTGTTATTAAGTAACAATATCACTATTCAGATTTCTCTGCATCTCACGAATGTGGCTGTGAATTTAATCTGTGAGAATCAGATCCAGAGTCCACCCAGTACAGTTCATTCTCTATTCTAACCTTCGAGAGCTTACTTCCTCCTGTGTCTTTTTGAGGATTGGGTTAGTTTTCCTGTGGAACATACATCCCCATTCTGGATTTCCTTTGTCTCTCAAAGTTGTGGAAGTTGGCCCATGTCCTCAGCTTTCATGGGTTGGTGGATCCAAGTCCAGCTGTTCAGCACACTCCATAAGCACGGCTTTGCTTCAGATCAGGCTGTGCTGGCTCTGCACTGTCAGGTTCCTACTAGCATGGAGTGTGCTACCAGTGAGGTCTGTACAGATCGTTTACAAAATAATGATTTTCTAATTTTATTATTTCACATTTACTAATTGGTATTTTTTAATAAATTGAAACAAATTTCCTTGCCATGCAAGCCAGGGCTGACCAAATATTTTCTATTCAGGACTCCTTTTTGGATTAAGAAAATTTTATGCCTGAATAGATAGATGTATAGGATAAGTATACAAATCAAACATTTTGTAGCAGTTACCTTCACATTGCTAGAATAAAACACATGACCAGAAGCAGGAAATGGTTTATTTCAGCTTAAAGTCTCGAGGCAGCTTTGTCATGGCAGGAAAAGCATGTCAGAGTATAGGCTGGAAGGTAGCAGCAAGGGGGGCTTGGGCTATTACACCCCCAAGGCCCACCCTAAGCAACACACCTTCTCCAGCAAGGTCCACTTCCCAAATTGCCAACAGGTTGAGATCACAAGGATGTGACTACCATGATAATCATAAATTTATTTTAAAATATTTCATATATACAATTTGACTGCTTAATTAAAGATGGAAGTAAATTTGCATACTAATGAGATGTATGTGCCCGTTTATTTTTCTGAAAAGAATTGAATCTTGGCCAAATATTTGACACGAAGGACGTAGAGCATCGCAGGTGTGTGTTTTCAGTTGGTGTGTACTTGGGTTTGATCATTGTCACTCTGAGAAGGTGCCTTTTTTCTTTGAGCGCTGGGAATTGAACCCAGGGACTTGCACATACTAGGTTTTCTTTAAATTTTAAAACTTATTGAAGATACTTAAGTTCACAGGCTGTTAAATCATTCAAAGACATAGCTGTTGCGTTGGCATGTGTTTCTGTTTTACGTGGACAGGTGTGTGGACTAGTCTCTGCTCCACAGAGCACGCTTCCTCATGCTGAGTGCCCGGCTCTAACCCTCTCAGGTTGCTAACTTCTTTCTTCTCAAACTCCTCTTGCATTTGTTGAAAGACTAAAGAAAGACAATTAGTATCACACTTCCTTTCGATGGCATAGTGCCTGTGGAAGCAGAGGCAGCAGAACGTTTTGAGTTCTGGTCTTGACAAGCTGTTGGCAGGCAACATGTCAGCCCTGCTCCATGCAGGCTGTGTTTCTGTGACCAGTGTACTTAACCCTTCTTGGCCTGATTTTCTTTTTGTATCTACTTCCTGGAGATAGTAATAATACTCACCTCTTAGTTTGGAGAATTAATTCAAAATTCTTAGTACTTGACATTAGTCACTCTTCACTGTATGTTAATTGTGATTTTTATTATTGCTAGTCAGTTTTCAGGTTTAGGAACATGGTCTCATCTGTCTTCTGAGGTTTGATTAGATTCTGTGGACTTACTCATACCAGCCATATTTAGGGTTAGCTGAATAATTGAGCAGAATGTTACTGTTGTTTAAGTACTATTCTGGTATAGGCATACCTGGTTATGCTTGTGTGGTGTGAACCCAAATTATTTACTGGCATTTACATGCAGTATTAATTGAAATTAAAACAAAGGTAGTTTTTATAGGCTGTTTTCTTTTTTAGTTTTTAAAAAAATATTTTTATTTATTAATTTGCAAGCAGAGAGAGAGAGGGAGGGAGGGAGGGAATGGGGATGCCATACCCTCCAGCAGCTGCAAACAAAATCCAGGTGCCTGTGCCAGTTTGCACCTGGTTTTATGTGGGTACTTAGGAATCAAACCTGGGTTGTTAGGCTTTATAGGCAAGTGCCTTCACCAGTGAGCCATTTCTCCAGCCCTGTATTTCTTATTTCGAGAACTGTCTTTGTTCAGTTCCTTAACCTAGTTATTTAAAAAAATTATGTGTGTGTGCATGTGTGCATCTGTGTGTGTTTGTGTGTGTGTGTGTGTGTGTGTGTGTGTGTGTTGTGTGTTTGTCTCACTGGAGCTGTGGTCATCTGAAGACCTGACTGGTTTTAACGTATTCATCTCCAGTGAATTCACTTATCTAGCTAGGTAGAAGGTTTCAGTTTTTTTGCGGCTGTTTTGCAGAAAGGGCCCAGTTCTTGTCTACATGGGCTTTTCCCTAACACTGTAGCTTATGACAGCCGGCATTGCCCAACTGAGTGATCCTCAAGAATCAGAAGCCACAGCCCTTGAAGGGACTGCATCTTCTCTTCTGCCATATGACATTGGTATGCAGAATAACCATTTACAGGGTGTAGATACCAGAAGGTAGAAGATTTCATATGGTCCCAAAAATAAGGTGTAGTTGTTAGGTTTTGGGTAAGATTTGTACCTGTCAGTACATGTTTATGCAGAGGCCAGAAATCAGCATTAGGTGTCTTCTCAGTCACTCTCCTTTATTTATTTATTTATTTATTTATTTATTTATTTATTTATTTATTTATTTATTTATTTATTTATTTAATTTATTTTCTTTTTGAGATGGGGTCTATCTCTGAACCAGAATACATAGATTTGGCTAAACTAGCTAGCCAGTCAGCAACTAGCAGGGGGGGGGGTCGACTCTGCTGTCTTCACATTGCAGGGCTAGGATTGCAGGTGCAGGCCACCACACAGCTTTAGAATATCTCAGTTGATTTGAATATTGTGTTGTTGTTTGGGGCAGTCCTTAAGGTATTAGAGCCCAGCTCAACCTCCCAGCTGCTATGGCCAGATGTGATGCCCAGGCTGTGCTCTGCCATCCACAATGAAACTTCCCCTAGAGACCGCCTGCCAAAGCAAAGCAAACCCTTTCTTTCCATGCGCTGCTAGAAGTCTGCGAGGAGAAAGCGACTGCAACACCACGGAGCATAAAGCACAAGTGACCTACCTCCTTGGTCCAGCTCATTTTGTGTTTGGTTTTGAGGCAGCATTTCTGACTTGGAACTCACTCTGTAGTCCCAGGCTGGCTCCTGCCTCAGCCTCCCCAGTGCTACCACATCTAATGCTGACTTAGTTTTAATGAGACTTGGCTGAACTCTGGGTGGTTTTTGATGAACCAGATGCAGAAACAAGAGGCTATGGTGTCAGTTACACAACTAGAGATAGTGGACATGATCCCAAATGTGAAATGTCCTTCAGATTGTGTTGGGAGTTGCTGTGTTCTGTATTGAGGAAACGTTTGCATGAACTTCAAGCCTCACATGTGTGAACTTTGGGTGAGGTTAGGCCACAGGTTTTCTCAACAAGTAAGGTTCTGACATATCTGAACAACACTCATTTAGGGTAAATAGTTCATAATACAATTTTGTTCTTTGTGTTCTAGAAAGTTCGGAATTGTCATTTATTTAAATGTGTGGTAGGATGGGGCTAATATTTCCCTCTTGTGGTTAGGAGGAAATTAAGTATTCTTATAAGCGCAGAGCTGGATGGGCCCTGGGCAGTGCAGGTGTGGGCTTTCCAGTTCTGTGGATCTTGGCTTTAATGCTTCAGTCTACTGCCTCCAGCCTCCCCCTTTTAATAGAATCTCAGGCAACCAAGGCTAGCCTTGAACTCCTGATCCTCCTGCCTTCACCTCCCAAGTGCTGGGATTATAGGCATGCACCACTGCACTCTTAGTGGTGGGATATCGAAGTGGGATTTAGTAATAATACCTGGTACTGAAGATGGTTCCGCCTAGCACTTCTGACAACTCGGTGCATGCTAGCTGTTGTCTGCAGCTGCGCTCCACAGCCATTGTTTTGTATGAGAGGGAAGGCAAAGAGTTGTAGACAATTTGTCCAAAATGATGTAGTTAAACTTAATGACTTAGAAACTCATATTGCAATTTCTGCTTCAGATTTTACGACATTTTAACAAAGTGATGAATAGCCCTTTCCATTATTATAAAAAGAATATTTTCAGAGTTGCTTTTCCAATAATGTATCCGTTTGCTTTCTTTTAGGATCTGGAGTTCCACGGAGTGATGAGATTTTATTTTCAAGATAAAGCTGCTGGAAACTTTGCAACAAAATGTATCCGGGTCTCTAGCACTGCAACCACTCAAGATGTGATCGAGACTCTGGCTGAGAAATTCCGCCCTGATATGCGCATGCTGTCCTCTCCCAAGTACTCACTCTACGAGGTGCATGTCAGTGGAGGTCAGTGTTTTCGGGCAGTGCCCTGACCTGGGCTGGGGTTACTCTCATCTCCCTCTGTTTCCCTTAACTCCGGAGAGTGAGTGACAGGTTGACAAAACTTTTGGGGGGGAAATATCTTTATCAATTCTTGCTCATCCACTTATTAGAAGTTATGATGAGTATATATTTTACATATGCTTATTTTTTCAAGGAATGTAGCACAACATAATTTCATAATTAAAAATATCCAGTATATCTATGTCATATGCATCAATAATACGGTGTGCTACCTGCTGTGAGAAAAATCTGAAGCATAAGTGATGGCATCATGATTAATTGTAACTCACTTAAATTGGGTGGCTCTGAGCCATCAGCCTTACATCATGCTTTTGCATTCTGAAACAGTTTTTTAAATTACTTTTTCGTAATGGTAAGGGTATTTTGAGAAAAATCTTTATTTTGTAATTTTCAATTTTAACATTAGCAGTCAATGAAGTACCACATTTGGTCATTCACATCGGGCTCATTAGAAATACAGAAACAAGTATTTTGTTTAATGCTTTGGCAGTGCTGAATAACCTGTTAAAATACAAAGTATAGTTAATACAGCTAATAAAGGACTATATATTGCACATCTCAATTTGGATACCTCCTAAGTTTCTTCTAAAAATATTTTTGAGCATAATTTATTCTTAATTTCGAGTATGTAGATTCTTTTGTACATTTGAAATGATGTGTGAGAATTTCGGGTGTTAGAAACACTTTTTTCCAGGAATGTGTAAGCCCATGTTTGTTTATAACATGTTTAGGGTTATGAAGGGGTTCCCTACATAAATAATGCCCAGACTAAAGTTGATTATAGATGATGTCCTCAATTTGGGATGGCTTTCCTGAAGCGGAGTTTATTTTTTTTAACCTGAGAATCTTTGTAAATAAATGATTAAGAAAGAAAAATTCTCAATTTTCCAGATGCTTTTTTTTTTTTTTGGCTATGTCATTTGGTTGTTTGAATCCTACCAAGTCCTCACAGTGATATGAAAGTTGAAGTTTGTGATCTAAACATGGAATGATTATGATTTTAAAATATCCTTTTTTTTAAATTTGTGAGCAAAAACAAAGAATAGGCACACCAGGGTCTCTTGTCACAGTAAACGAACTCCATATGCTTGTACCACTTTGTGTATCTGGTTTTACTGGGTAAAAGTAATGGGGAATGGAACTTGGGCTGGCAGGCTTTGCAAGCAAGTATCTTTTAACCATTGAGCCCTTTCGCCAGCCCTCAATTTGACCCACAATTTAAATTTTTTAACTTTTTATTAATAACCTTCATACATATAGACAGTAAACCATGATCAACTTGTTTTCCTTTAAATTTCTTTACAAAATTTTTGTTGTTGCATTTGTATGTGTGTGTGGTATATATAGATATGTGTGTGTTCGCGCATGTGTGCATGCGTCCGTGTGTATGTGTTCAAGTGCATGTGTACGTGCATGTAGAAGCCACAGGTTGACATTAGGTATCTTGCTCAAACACTGCTACATTATTAATTAATTTGCATGTGTGTGTGGGGGGGAGCATGTTAGGGCCTCTCATCACTACAGATACACACCAGGTGCTTGTACCACTTTTTGTGTTGTCTTACACAATTGGCTAGGGAATTCAACCTTGGCCAGTAGGCTTTCCAAGAAAGTGAAGCCATCTTCCTAGACCTCTACCTTATATTTTGAGACAGGGTCTCACACCAAACCTAGAGTTTCTTAGCATGGCTAGATTAGATAGCCAGGGAACTCTAGGGATCTTCCCAACTCCACCTTCCTGCGCTGAGATTATAGGCATGCCTCCTTGTCTTTTTTTTTTAACATGGGCCCTGGGGATCTGAACTCAGGTGCTTATGCTCTCTCTCACAGCAAGTGCTTATCCTCTGAGCCTTCAAAGCAGAAAGACCCAAAAGTAAAGTGGATTGTTTTTAAGAGTTAAACAAAGCAAGCCTGTTAAAGAAAGAGCAAGTAGCTTTTCTAAACCCTCTGTGCCCTTGCATATTCTTTGCATACCACTGGGTGTCTCCATGTGAGCCTCAGATGTAGAGAGAACCACATGGCCTTAGATCAGCATGCCTTAGGGGGCAGCATCCTAGAGCCCCAGTGACTCCAAAATCCTGTTATCTTCCTCCTTTTTCTTTATTGTCGTGCACTACTGAGTCCTGCCCCCAGCCCTAGTGTCTTAGGCACCACTAGGCCAAAGGAAATACAAAACAATTCTATTTACTGTGTAGTGAGATTTCAGGCATTGGTAAGTATTTACCCACAGTTTGGTAGATTTTTTTTTTAAATGGTTTATAAAATGAAAGGAAGCTAAATTTTTCATTTCATTCTTGATCTCAACAGCTGAAAATGGGAGTTTCTCTCCTGGGCCTAGTGACCTTTGCTGACACAGGGCCTTCTCACTCCATCTACATTGGTTTCCAAACAGTCTTTGTCTGTGATTGTGCCTGGTGATACTGGCAAAAGGGGCGCTGCAAAGTGATGGAGTCCAGAAGCCCATTGGAGCCCGGGTTCTATGGTGTCTGGCAGGTGTTGCTGATGTTCCCCTTGGTCAGTTCAGTGTTCATTAGCCTGAAGCTTTCACATGGGCCCAACCCTTGTTTCAATTGCCAGAGAAGCAGAGAGAGAGAGAGAGAGAGAGAGAGTTCTTAATTCAAGTGGAAACATAAAATGTGCTACTGAGGAAAAAATTATGCAACCATTAATGCATAAAGTTGCAAAAGGGTCCAGAGCACTTTGGGTGTCTACATACAGTGGTTCACCATTCTTTAGGAATAACCCACTTTCGTTTGAAAATTTAAATTTGTCTCGTGTTTAATAAAGTTGATTTCAATGCCAGGCCAGTGCATAAAACAGAATCTTCCCTGTGGCTTGCTTTCTTCACTTTTTTGATGATGATGCTGCCTGGTCAAGAAGAGCAGCTTTGGCTCAAGATAGGAATGGCATTCCTCAGAACCATCCCCCTCCTCAGAGTTTTCCTCTACAGAGAAACTGTGCTGCCTTCACCCTATTCCTTGACTCCTCAGCTGTCAGTTAATGCCTAACTGCCTTGCCTTCCCCGACACTGGCCAGTTTAGGCTTCATGTGGTTTTCAATGTCTGTGGCACCAGCATAATGCCATCCCAACTCTGCAGAATTGAAAATTTCACTTTGCGGCTGTTGTGCATAGATGGTGGCAGTGGCAGTGGTGCAGGCAGAGCTGGAGAACGTGGTGGGATAGGGGATTCAGATTTGTCACTTGTCGTTTCTTATGTCACCAGATATTTTCATTGTATAATGCTTTCTAGCCTGAAAATGCTAGGTTACTTCAGATTCATCTTATGAGGCACTTCTATACAGGTCTTTCTGATAGAGGCATTCCTAAATAATCCATCTGTCAAATGTGTGCTACAAAGTACCAACTTTAGAGAAAGATTTGCGTAGGTCGCTGAAAGCCTGCTTGAGTTTATGACAGTGACTTGAACAAAGGTGAGACGTGGAAGCACAGTGGGTAGATTTCTCAAAGAATGAGTGAGTCGCTCTGTGAGGCTGCCCCAGCCCCTCAGTTGGAGCCCTGTTCCTGATCAGTGTGCCTGGGAGACTACTTAGGTTCTAGAAATGGAAGGGGCAGCACAGCACACTCAGTGCTTCACCACAGGAAAGAAGTGATGGCAGCTCTGCTGAGAAGGCATTTGAAGGTTGAGCTTTGCAGGTGTCGGGAGATGAAGATCATAGGCATATTCTGACTAGTGCAGGGTAGCTTCTGACATGGAGGAGGTTAAAGTGTCAGCAGTGTGATAAGGAATACCTCACACGTTGGCGGCGGAACTTCTGGTTCCCGTTAACATGATTTCCTTATTTTCTAGTTGCTTATGGGATAATTAGATTTACAGAAACAAGGTTGTAGCAAACTCTTGAATAATGCTTTTCTAGTCTGTCTTTATTTTCTCTTGTTTTCCTAGTTAGATCTGGGAAGTGTCCCTTTCCTGGTCAGTGTCTGGGGCAAAATCTCTAGCAACCGAATACCCAATTGCTAAGGCTGATTTAACATCCTGAACAGTACATTTCACCTGCTCAATTGGTACATAGTGGTAAACACCAGTAACAGTAAGTGCTCAGATCATTAGAACTGGTTTAGCATTTTAAAGTTTACATTTCAGGGGCTGGAGAGATGGCTTAGTGGTTAAGGTGTTTGCCTTCAAAGCAGAAAGACCCAAATTTGATTCCTCAGTGCCCATGTAAAGCCAGATGCACAAGGTGGCACATATGTCTTCATTTGCAGTGGCTGGAGGCTCTGGCACACCCATTCTCTCTCTATCTCTGCATCTCTCTTTCTCTCTCAAATAAAGTATTGAAAAGGAAAGGTGGGAGTGGTATCGCACTCCTTTAAAAAAGTTTATATTTCAGTCTGTTAGCAGGTAATTGAAGGAGTAAAGCGCTTTATTTATACCATTAAGTGAATGTCAAAGGGCCAGTTATTGCACTAATGCCTAGAAATAACCACGACTTCCTCTTTTTTCCAATTCATGTTTTGAAGAAGAAAGAAGATTGGACATTGATGAGAAACCCCTAGTTGTGCAGTTGAATTGGAACAAAGATGATCGGGAGGGCAGATTCGTCCTGAAGAATGAGAATGATGCTGCTCCAGCTAAGGTGAGAGCTGCTCCTGTGTCTGCAGGGACCATGGTCCAGGCCTGGATGCTGTCAGAGAGTCCTAGCCTCCTCCTAGAACTTAACTGAACAGTAGCCTGTTCTCCCTGTTCTGTCCTTTAATTCACCTGCACACCCCTGGTATTGCTCTATACTTTTTCAAAGACAGAGTTAGGATAGATGATGAGATATATGCACTTGAGAATGTCTTTCATCTAAGGTCCCTTACTTGTTCCCATCATTTTTTTCCTCCCTCCCTCCCTCCCTCCCTCCCTCCCCTCCCTCCCTCCTTCCATTCCTCCCTCCTGCCTTCTTTCCTTTCACTGTGGCTAGAGCTAGAGAAGGTAGTCAAGCTATAGAGGGAACCTTGTATGACTTCCCAAGTAGTGTCCAACATGGTGATAGTGTTCCTTTTATCAGAAGGCTCAAAGTAATGGACCTGAAAAGCAGGAGAAAGAAGGTGTTATCCAGAACTTCAAAAGAACTCTCTCAAAGAAAGAAAAGAAGGAAAAAAAGAAGAGAGAAAAAGAGGCATTGAGACAGACATCTGAGAAGGAAGACAGGCCTGCCCTAGGAGATGACAGGTGAGGCAGTTTTGACAACACTACTGTGGCGTGTGCTCCAGTCTATTATATGCAGCAGACCTGCTGAATTGCCAGGTAGATGGCAAGGGTAGGAAGCTTGGGGTCCTTCCATGCTGAGAGAGAGCAACTATAAGCTGCCAGCAGGCATGGGCCCTGAGTGGAGAACTCCACTTGTTGGCAAAACCTCCTTCACATCAACATCATTGTTTTTCCTCAGCAGACTTCTGCAGCCAGTCATTGTTTGTCTTTAGCTGGTCCTTGCCTCTCATGTCATGTAGTTTTGGTCCCAGAAGCAACTCTGATTCTTTTAAAACCTGACCAGAGATTGTCAGGGCCATGGGGCCAAGTCATTATTCCTTCTCAGGTTAAGATGCAGCATAGGCATTCACATTCTGACACACCAGCCCCCCTGGAGACATACCCTGTCCATGTGCTTGCTGGGGTGTAGTACTATCTATGTAGGCTGTGCTTAGCATGTTGATACATGAGGAAAGAGTTGCATGGACAAATTACACCTATATGGAAAACGTCCAGAAAGAAGAGAGTTTAAACTAATGCATTATTTCCTATTCATCAGTTTAGTTTATGAGGTTATACATTATTTGATTTAGAAAATCACTCCAGGTCAGCCTGGGCTAGAGTGAGACCCTACCTTGAAAAACAAAAACATAAAAAAAGAGCTACTTCAAATGAATTAAATTGTTTGACTGATTTTCAAAGTATTTTATGTCTAACTTTGCATGTTTAAAGTATACAAAATTTAGTCAAATATTTCAACTTATTTCATTATACCTTAATATTAATAATTGTTCATCATTCTTCATAATTGATCCCTTTGCAGAAACTATTGGAGCAATTCCTTTTGAAAGTGTGACTTCATAAAAGTGAATGTCGGTGGCTCATCTGGATGTTAAGATGTCATGCTATTTAATTTGGGCTCCTTAGGGTTTACTATATTTTAAGCAAGATTCTTAACTATTTTTTTCTTGTGTTTGGAATGTTGTCTAATATTAATCATTTGCTCTATTTTAGGATAACACTGTTAGAAATTACTGAAGTGTATAATCATTTTTCTTCTTGCTTTGTTAGTGGATGTTTAACAGTTAAGTTGTATAAATTTACCATAGAGGTCTAGTTACAGATTTCCTCTTAGTTCAGTATATTTTCTTGTATTGAGTGAAATTATATATTTAATTCCATAATAATTAGCACATAGTAACTAGTATTAAGGGTAGATGTAGCCAAATAATCTGTCATTTGATTTTTGTATGATTTTGTATTTTTAATAGGAAAATAATTTTAAATATTGTCAGTGCTCTTTTTCCTTCCAGTGAGAGTTCTCGGCTAGCTGCTGAGGTTTACAAGGACATGCCTGAAACCAGCTTCACTCGAACCATTTCTAATCCTGAGGTTGTTATGAAACGGCGGAGGCAACAAAAACTGGAAAAGAGAATGCAGGAGTTCCGGAGCTCAGACGGGAGGCCTGACTCAGGTACTGAGAGAATTGCTCATCTCCATGTTGTAAAGAGTATTTAAGTATACCTTTTGTACATGTGGGAGTTTTTTGTTTTTTTTTTTTAAACTAAAGCAGGGATGAGGTTGCCTTTTAATTAGCAAACGCATCTTATGTTTGTCTTCCATAGAAGAATCCTGTTCCCATAGAAATAGGGCCAGTTTCATATGTTCATCCAGCATGGCTCCCCATTACCTGTCAAAAAGTGTCAACCATGCATAAAAGAAAAAGAAATTATATACATGACTCCATGTACCTATCAATTTTAAAAAATATTTTTATTTATTTATTTGTAAGCAGAGAGACAGATAGATAGAAGAGAGACAAACAGAACGGGTGCACCAGGACCTCCAGCCACTGAAAACAAACTCCAGGTGTATGTGCCACTTTGGGCAACTGGCTTTACGTGGGTACTGGGGAATTGAACCTGGTTTGTTAGGCTTTTCAGGCAAGTGCCTTAACCACTGAGACATCTCTCCAGCCCTCATCACAATTTTGATAATTAATAACTCATTTCTACTCTAGTATATATACATTGCCTTCCCATTCCCAAGCTACTATTTCTAAGCAGATTGTAAATTTACTAATCCATCTATAAACATTTGAGTATGTTTTCATGAAGGATAAGGATTTTTAATAATCTATAGCTCCAGTAGTGTCCATATGAAAGAACTGACAGTAATTCTTACTGTCATCAGACACCTACTCATTTAAATTTTCCTGACTGCTTTTGCTGGTTCATTTGAGTTGAGATTTAGTTGAAACCTTTTCTTTCTTGTATATTTTTGTTGTTGTTGGATAGTTTATCTTATAAGCAAGGTCATTTGTCTTACAGTTTTTTACTCAGTTGTCCTTTGGTGCTGTTTGCTGTTTCTTCCTTGCATTTTCTGTATTTCCTTGATTGGATGTAGACATAGGTGCAGATGAAGGTATAGATGAGGCAGTAATACTTTCTTTGGAATCCTCGAGCTGACCAGAAATTGTTATGGCTTCGTCATGAATTGATGGTTTTAAAACTCTCTAGCATCCATCTGTAATCCTAGCAGTCTGCTGCAGCTGCTTCCTTTCCGAGTCTTGGATCGACACTTGGAGCCAGTGGGAGTCTTCCGTTTGGCTCCCAGTTCTGCTAATCCCAGGTGGTTTATTGCATGTGGAATGTCTGTTCACCTGCACATATCCTGTCTGGTCTCAGAGACATTGCTTCTCTAAGGAGTACTTTATTCTTTTAAACTGGGTGTCTTCTACAATAACATTCCTAACAATGTTAATATAATTACTTGCTTTTCTTGATACCATGTGTATTAGTCAGGGTGCTCTAGAGGAACAGAACCAACAGAATTAACTGTAGTAAAAAGGGGATTTATTGGATTAGCTCACTGCAGTCCCACAATAGCATTCTGCAAGCCTGAGATCAAGGAACTGGTAGCCTCTCAGTCCATGTGGCTGGATGCCTCAGCAGTCCCAATCCAGCCCTGAAGGCCTAAAGGCTTCCTGGGGAGCCACCGGTCTTTGGTCCAGGCTGGAAGGCTGAGGAAACTTGTACCAATGCCATGAAGAGATACACAACAAACACCAGCAGCCAGCCCGGCAGGGGAAGAGAGATTTCCTTCCCCTTTATATAGCCTTAGGGTGGGGTCCCAGACTTGCTGATTTACTGGCTCTCTGGAATTTCCTTCCTGCACTGTTCTCCCAGGAAGGGATGTTTGTTTCTAGGTCTCCTGACCCTCCTCATACTGAGAGGGCTGCCTTCCTGTAAATAACCTCAGTGACCCACCCAAGATTACTAACCAGGTCAAGTTGACAACAAAACTTAACCATCACACCATGTAACAATAGTGTCAAAATAAAAATAAGTTTAATAGTGTGACACTCAGGTGAAGTGCTCACCATACAAGCATGAGGGCATGAGATCAGATTGCAAGTACATACCCACATAAAGCTGGGTGTGGTGGGGTTTGCTGGCTAGCTAGTTTAGAGTCCCAGATTCAGTGAGAGACCCTCTCTCTCAAAAAAAAAAATGTGAAGAGTTCTGCTGCCACCCTCCCCACCCTTCAGCTCTTGCATTCTCTCCACTCCCACTTGTTCTGTATTCCCGAAGATGAGATAGTATAGGACTGAGCACTCACTATTTTCAACCCGGTGTTAACCACAGTTAACTGCATACTCTCTGCCCAAGGCTGAGGGCACTACTAATCTCTGAGTATAAACTTAAATATTTAGAAGGCAGCTTATATCACATCTGTTTAGAAAGATAGGAATAGGTTTCCCTCTAGGGCCTATGGTCTCCCCAGCCATGGGCTTTTGCCCTGGCTTAAGAGTATGGGGTGATTCACCCTCTCGTATAGTCAAGAAAGACCTGCTAGCAGTCATACCACTGTTGCACCAGTGAGCGTCTGGATCATAGCACACAAGGTCTACATCTGCGTGAGGCCAACCCTGGCAGCTTGCGTAAGGCACCTTCCAGTACTATGAGAGCTAGCTGGTGGAAAGAGGCTTCAGTTCCAGCTTCAACTTGATGGTGAAGAATCTTCAGCAATGGGTCTTACTGTTTAGTTCTGGTGGACAACAAAGAGCACCGGCAATAAACTGTATTGTGTCGAGGTCTTTCGAGGCTTCCATGACCAGCAACTCATAGGGAAGTGTCCTGTACCTGACTCTATTATTTTCATTTAACAAGCAGTTTTGGCTCCTGAGAGTAACATCTACCCACACAGGGAACCTCTCTCTGTTCATTCTTATTTTTAATTATATTTTAAATTAGGTTGTGAGGTAGATTTCTATGTATTTTTCATATCTCTTAAGCTTTTATTTACTCTTCCTCCCACTCCCTTCTTTCTGCCATCCTCTCTTAAACCTGTCTCTTCCCATTACTTCCCTGCCTCATTGTTTTGATACTGTGTTCTGTCAGTAAGACGAGAGAAGAAAATACACAGGACATAAATAGAAAAGGAAGAAATAGAAGTGTCCTTATTTTCTGACAATGGTTCTATGCATTCTGTATTCTAAAGACTACTAGAAAACTCCTAGAGCTTACAGTCACTTCAGCAAAGTGATAGAATACAAAATTAACTTACAAAAATCAATAGCTTTCTTGTATAACAATAACATACTGAGAAAGAAATCAAGGAAACAATCCCAGTCAATAGCCTAAAAATAAATAAATAAATAAATAAATGAGTACCTTGGAATAAACCTAGTCCATGAAGTGAAAGACCTCTGCATGAGAACCTTAAAGACCGCTGAGGAATACATCAGAAGATAGACCCATGCTCACGTATTAGAAGAATTCATACGGTGAAAATGACGATCCAACCAAAGCTTGCCTATAAATGCAGTACAGTCCCCATCAGAACTTCAGCACCACCCTTTACAGAAAGAGAAAAAACAATTTCAAATTCATATGGAAGCATTAGAGACCCTAAATAAAGCAAACCTGATTAAAGAGAATACTGTTGGAGGTATCACCATACCTGATTCCAGATTATAATACAGAGCCATAGGAATAAAAACAGACAACTAGAGCAACATGATAAAATGAAACACCCAGATATAATCAGAGCACTCCTCCTGCACAAGCCGAGAGCGTTCACACCTGCTGGTCTTCACTCAGAGCACTCCTCCTGCACAAGCCAAGAGCGTTCACACCTGCTGGTCTTCACTCAGAGCCCTTCTTGCTTAGGTCTTTCATGTCAGTGTTGATTATTCAGAGCTCTGGATGTAGGGAGCTCTGAATGCTTTTCCCACAGCCATTCTAGAGTTTTCACAACATGAGTCAATGCTTGAGTTACTTACTTCCTCCCAGTGAGCATCCTACCTCCCACCCATACTTTGAGTTGTTTGTGGGCTGCATACTCAGTGTGACCATCACACAAGGTACAGATGCACAGGCCCAGCCAGCATATCAGCCTTCTTGTCCCAGGGTGAGCTGGTGGATAGCTCAGTAGACCCACATTAGTTTACTTTGAGCTCACTTCCAAAATGCAGTTTGTGCCAGAGTTATGAAGAGAGTTGGAATAACTGTGTTAGAATTAGAAAGCACAAGGTATTTTGAGTATTGAGAACGTGTTTCAAGAGAGTGCAGACATCTCCAGCTGGTTCTTTTAGAGAAGCAGGCCAAGAGGGAGCAGTACAAGTCACTGGGTAGGGTGGGCCCGACGGCTTCCAGTGTGCTTTTGTGGGGACAGTGGGCATGTCAGAGTGTCCTTTCTGTCGTTGTAAACGTTATTTTCTTAGTGTACAAGACAATAGGTTTCATTTTGACATTCATCCAAGTATATCATTGTACTTTCTGATAATCTTCCCTTTCCCCCATCCATGGTTACCTTTCTAATCTGGATTCCTCGTGTGTCTAGTTCTGTTAATGTTATGTTCTCCAGGTCCAGATGACATGGATTTGTTGTTCATGGCTGAACAACTTCGCTGTGCATATGGACCACATGTGGCTCTGGAGCCACATCATGGCTATTGTGACAGAGCAGCAGTGCACATGGCTGTGTAGCTGCTTCTGTGCTGTGCTGACTTAGACCCTGTGGATATGTGCCCAGGGATGGTTGAGCTGGATCACATGGATGTTCAATTTCAGTTTACACATGCAAACAAGGGGGGAGAGAGAAAGAGGATGAACATGTGCTCCAGGGCCTCTAGCTGCTGCAAACAAACTCCAGATGAGTGTGCCACTTTATTCATCTGATCTGGCTTTATATTAGTACTGGGGAATTGAACCCAGGTTGTTAGGCTTTGCAGGCAAGCACCTTAACCTCTGAGCCATCTCTCCAGCCCGAATCTGCAGTGACTTCCATAGTGGCTGTATCAGTTTATATTCCCACTGTCACTGTTGCTGTCATTTGTTCTCTCCACCACAGTCGTGTTGACTGAGGGGCGATGAAGTCTCAGTATGCTTTTAATTTCATTTTCCTGACAACTAAGAATGTTGAACATTCTTAATATATTTATTGCCCATTTGTATTTCTTATGAGAACTTTGTGCAGTTTACTTGCCAATTGTTGATTTCTTTTTTCGGTGTTTGATCCATCTTTACTTGATTTTTCTGTAGGGTGAGAAAGGCCTGATTTCAATCTTCTACTCATGATTATTCAGTTTTCCTGGCACAATTTGTGAAAGAGGCTCTTTTCTCCAGTATATCTTTTTGCCATCTTTGTCAAAAATCAGGGGGCTGCAGCTATGTGGATTTATACCTGGTTTCATTCCATTGATGTTGTCTTTTTGTACCAGTGCCATGTGGTTTTTGTTAGGCTGTCTCTGTGGTATAACTTGAAGGTCAGGTATTACAGTGCCTCTAGCATTGTCTTTTTGCTCAGTATTGCTTCGACTATTCAAGATCATTTGAATTTTTGATGAGGATTACATTGAATCTGTACATGACTTTTGATAGCATTTTCCCAGTACTAATTCTGCTGATCCATGAGCATAGAAGGTCTTGCCATTTTCTACTGTCTTCTTTGATCTCTTGCTTCAGGGTTTTCAAGTTTTCATTGTTGAGGTTTCCATCTCATTTGTATGTTTATTCCTTGGTAATTTTTGGAGGTATTTTAAATGAGATTAACTTTTCTTCATATGTTAGCTATTAGTATACAGAAGAGCTACTGATTTTTATATGTTGGCTGTGTACTCTGCTACTTTGCTGAAAATGCTTATCAGATCTAAGGGTTTTCTGGTGGAATGTTTAGGGTCTTCTAAGTATAGGATTATATCATTTACAAAAAGGGTTAATTTGAATTCTTACTTTCCTTCTCATATACCTTTTATTTCTCTGTTGCCTTCTTGCACCTTGTAAAACTTCAAGCACTATATTGAGTAAGAATACAGTGATTAGACAAGTAGAAGTGAAGAAAATAAGTCTTCGTGCTGTATAGATGGAGAAGCTGGGAATAGCAGAGTGCTGTGCCACAGAGAAACTCTGGAGCCCTTCCTTTTCATTTTCAAGTGGATGTCATCCTGGGGCATCAGTCATCCTGGGGTGTCAGTCATCCTAGGGTGCATGTCATCCTGGGGCATCAGTCAGACATCCTGGGGTGTCAGACATCCTGGGGTGTCAATCATCCTGGGGCATCAGTCAGTCATCCTGGGGAAGTGGAATGAAAAGATGATGCTGAATCTACTTGGACCCAGCGTGGTGTGCCCTGTTCTAAAGCAATTACAAATGGTAGCTGACTTGCCTTACACAAAAGTTATACTCTAAAATGTCAGAACTGTTTTTTTCAGGTGGAACATTGAGAATATATGCAGACAGTTTAAAACCAAATATTCCCTACAAGACAATCCTGCTGTCTACTACAGATACAGTAGACTTTGCTGTTGCTGAAGCTTTGGAGAAGTATGGTCTGGAAAAGGAGAACCCTAAGGACTACTGCATTGCCCGGGTACGGAACCTGAAGTCGTTGCACTCCCCAGTGTCACTGGTGCTAGAACTTGGCAATTAAAGGAAGAATATTCTTTTTTTTAATTGGAAACTTTATCGTATGAACATATTTCATATTGGTCGTATTCCCATCAGCTTATACTCTTACACTCTCTCTCCCCAAACTCTTCCCCATTCCAACTCTCCTCAGTGGGGTTATCAGTATTCACTGTGGGGCCGCAGTGACCTTTTTTTTGGGGGGGGCACTGTCCCACCCTGTAGCTCTTAACATTCTCCCCTCCCCCCACCTTCCACAATGTTCCCTGAGCCTTGGAGGGTGTGTTGTAAGTCTCCTTTAGTGTTGAATTGTCAGAAGCCTCTGATTTTCTGTTCTGATGGGTTTTTAGTCTCCTCGGTGACGACCACCATCTCCCTAGAGGAGGTTGTCAGGGTAGCAGTGAGAGCAGCACTCATATCTAACCCGCCTCTTCCTCTGTGGTGTGTCCTGGGCCCTGGCAGATGTGACAGACATGGCTGGTCTTGTGCTAGGCAGTTGGCTTTCTTTTCCTGTCCTACTGATGGATCTTTGATCTTCCTGGTATTTGCTGCCATCTGTAAAAATCAGAGTGAGAGCAGCGTGGATCAAAGGGGATGAACGCACCATTGAAAGGATTCTTTGTTGTTGTTGTTAGTCTGTGGCTTTTATTAACTCATACACAATTATTTGTCTTCTGGCTTATTGAAACAGTAAGTCAGACAGCATTTGCCACAATAATGTCTGTCAAAGTGCCTGGCCATAAACACCTCAGTGCCACACTCATCAGAAGCACTCAGAACAAAGGTGACTGATTTTGCTATTTTTATCCACCTTACGGTATTTCAGGACAGCCAGCCAACTTAACCTTCTTTCTCTTATGCTTATTTTTCCTGGGATGGTGTAAGCTGTCTTCACTTTTTTAGCACCACCATAAAGTCTAATACAAGCTGAAGGATAGTAGACCCTGCCCATCTTCCATTTGCCTGCCAGCAAGTCAGCTGTTGCTGATCAGGAGGAGTTTCTTCCACAATTTTTTCTCCTTTTTATTTCTTTTTTTATTTGAGAGAGGGGGACAGAGGCAGACAGAGAGAGAATGGGCACTCCAGGGCCTCCAGCCACTGCAAATGAACCCCAGACACATGCGTCCTCTTGCGCATCTGGCTTTATATGGGCACTGTAGAATCAAACTCAGGTCCTCCTGTGTTGCAGGCAAATGCCTTAACGCTAAGCTATCTCTTCAGCCTTCCTTTTTAAAAATTTTTATTTATTCATTTATTTGCAAGCAGAGATAAATTGGGAATGGATGTGCCAGGGCTTCTAGCTGCTGCAAACGAACTCCAGATATGTGTGCCACTCTGTGCATCTGGTTTTATATGGGTACTGGGGAATCAAACCTGGGTTGTTAGGCTTTGCAGGCAAGTGCCCTAACCACTGAGACATCTTCAGCCTGGCCTTTGCATTTTCTATAGTGTCCAAGAATTCAACCTCAGTTGGAAGGATCTTCCCCTTGAGCGTTTTTGGGAAAATCTGCATATTGGTGGTGGCCCAATCTCAAATGGCAGAAAGAATTAAAGATGGTAATAACCTCTCCTTTTAGCCAAAGAACAGTGGAAGTCTCCCTCTAGGGTCTGTGATCTTGCAAGCCATAGGCTTTATTCCCAGTACCAGATACAAAATCCCTCCCACTGAGTGGGCTCTCATATCCAATCATAGAGCAGTTGATTGCTCACATAGCCTGTGTGCCACTATTGCACTGGTGTGTTTATCTTTGTTGGCTGGTTGATTTTATAGTTTGTAGGATCCACTGCCTGTTCATGCTGTTGGTGACCATTATCCCCAGCAGCTTGCATAGCACTTTCTAGAACTATGAGAGCTAGGCAGCAGGGAGCTGGCTTCTATCTCAGTTCCAGAATGGTCTTGCAATGTCCTGAACCACAGCCTGTGGTGTTTTTGGGGTCTTACCATTTAGAGCTGGTGGGTAGCCAAGTGCTTGCATTATTTGGGGGGGGGGTGTCATGTTCACTTTGGAAGGTAATACAATCCTGGCACTGGAATTCAGCAGCAGCAGTTTATGGTTTTAGGATAAGGCTTTTCCCACCCCTGCAGAGTGCTTCTGCCCAAACTATCCCATCTCTTATTGAGAGTTCTATTTTCCAATTAACCAAGAGAAAGGTTTCTATGGTGCTGATTGATGCCATCTTAAAAAGGAGGAATATTCTTTTTTAAAAATATTTTATTTATTCATTTTTTAAGCAGAGACATCGAGAGCGTGAGAGAGAGAGAGAGAGAGAGAGAGAGAGAGAGAGAGAGAGAGAGAGAGAGAGAGCGCGCAAGCAGCGTACCAGGGCCACCACCTTGTGGGTCTGGCTTATGTGGGTACTGGGGAATTTAACCGGGGTCCTTAGGCCTTAACCGCTGAGCAATCTCTCCAGCCCAAAAGGAGGAATATTCTTTAAGTCTGTTAAACCTAGGCTGGTTCTTCTCCCCACTATGTCATTTAAAATCATGTATTAAATATATGTTTTTAAAAACCAGCAATATTCCATCCATTACAAAAGTACTCATGTTCCTTATATAAAATTAGAGAAAGGTAGATTTGAATAAAATAAAGACAGCCCAAAGTTATTCTACCAAGGATAACCACATCATTAGAATTTTTGATAGCCATCCTTACAGTAGTTTGCATACATAGTGTGTAGTCAGGGGTTCTCTAGAGAAATAGAATCAGTGTGAGTGTATCAGGTTTATTAGATTGGCTTGTATGATTTGAGATTGGATAATCCCATGATGGCCTTCTACTTCTACATATGAGATTCAGAGACCTGGTAGCCACTCAGTCCAACGTGTGAACTCCTCAGAGTAAGAAGGCCCAATGATACAGTCTGAGGCTGGATGCCTGGCAGCTCCCTGAGAGTCACTGGTGTGAGTCTGTATTGGAGACGCTGGAGTCAGATGTCCACAGGCAGTGGTAGAATGGCTTGCTCAAGAAAGTGGGGGACACGCATGCACGTGTGCTGACTTTCTCCTTCCACCCTTTGTCACATCCATGGCCCTCGACTATTGCTGTCCACATTCAGGATTAGTCTTCCCTTCTTCAGTTGCTAGGCTAGCCAACTGCAAGTGCACTCACAGACACAGCCAACAGTATTCTGTACTAATCCCCTAACTAGCTCTCAGTCCAGTTCCGTTTACACTCTGGATTAACCACCATTCATAGGTAACTTAATTTTATTTCTACTAGTCTGCTTTAATAATCATCTAGTTTCTTAGAGATACAAAATGTTTGTGACTCTAATACTCAAGGAATAAAATTTTATATCTCAGAATTTTTATCTTTTCAGTTCTTGTGGCTGATTTTTATTGATAAAAATCAAAAAGTAAAACAGCCACTGGATCAGGTCATAAAGTTGTAAGTAAAAGCCTACTTTGGACTGTACTGATAATTTGATTTTTCTTCTTCTTCTTTTTTTTTTATTTTGGTTGCATTCTAATTTTGGCTTTTTGCTCTAGTCTGACCAATTTTCTTGAACAAGTTTAGGCAATACAAATCAAGAGTTATTTATTGTTTTACTCTCCATTAGAATTTTTTATATTCTCAGCTTGCCATCTCATAACTTACAGCTATTTCATAATCTCTTTTTTATCTTTATTATCGATAGTTAGAAACTGTATGAGCAAATCATATGGTGGTACCCCCAAATCCCCCCTCTCTTATTTTATTTCATATTCTTTATTCACTTATTTTATCTATTCAATTACTCAATAAGTATTTAAGCTCTTATTTGTTAGATATGTACTAGATTGCCAAGACAAGCCCCATCCCTACAGGAACTTAGAACACAGAAGATAGCCAGGGGCTTTTGAACTGGAAGAGGTTAGCAAAGCCTGAAGCACATGGCCTGGGATAGGAACTCTTGAATACGCATGTGCTCTGGCTGTAAAACTGCCTGACACAGAACCAAAGATGTGTGAAGGTCAGATTCTGAAGGGGTGGGAGATTGCATTTAAGAAAAATACTAACTGAGAAAGATTTACGTTGGTATAGGAAATATTATAAGTAATTTGAGGCTTTGTAAAAGGAATTCCAGGTTTCTATTAGCATGGTCTCATCTGTTTTGACTGTGACAGGTTTGGGTGGTAAGGGCTATTAGTATAATGATAGTACATTAGCAACGTGTTGGAAACAGTGGCCACGGAACCGTGGTTCATGTTGGCAGTGAGTGGAGTGATGAGTGTCTGACACTGACACTTGGCTTTGAGCGCTTGCTGACACCTTCACACACAGTTTAGGTTGCTTGTCATGTTCCTCAGGTTATGCTTCCTCCTGGAGCCCAGCACTCTGATGACAGAGGAGCTAAGGAGATGGTTCTCGATGATGATGAGTGTCCTTTGCAGATCTTCAGGGAATGGCCAAGCGACAAAGGTAATTAAGGGATGCCTCCAATCCAGTGTTCAGATTCCTGTGTGCTAGAACAAACCCTTGTTTATCAGTTGACATAGAAACCATGTGTGTGGATATGTTTTCATGGGTCCTTTCTGCAGTTTCCACTTCCTTCATGGACTGAACGGCTCCTCAATGGTGTTCTGCCTGTGGGTCCACACTCAGCTCTTGTGAATGTCCTGTGCAGATAGTAACGTGACAGGGAAAACCCACATTTTCGAAGAAGCCAAACTCTCAGCAGTGGAGACGTTACCACACTGACCATGTGAGCTGTGCAGTGTGAACAAATTTAGTATTATAGGAAAGTACTCTACAGCCCTGCAGGTTGTCTAGTAATGGAGTCATTTCAGATGCACTTGAGAAATCCTTCAAAGTACTTACGACCAGAAGTGTTTGAGATTTTGGATTTTCTTTCAGACTTGGAAGTGTCTGCACTTACTTTGAAGATAGGATCCAAGTCTACATAGAAATTTTATGTTTAATAAACATTTTAGACATGTAGTCTGCAGATAATTTTATGTAATAGTTTAAATGTGTGTATTTTTGCCTCTACCTGTCATGAGGTAGCATCCAAAAGTTCTAGAATTTGTAGCAGTTTGGATTTCAGAGTTTTGGATACTCCATGTATGATGAATTTATATTCTTTACTATTCATTTTCCTCAAGTCATGTTAAAGCAACAAAGGTTGAAAGCTGTTTCTAACTTAATGATTAACTTACTCAGTAGACTGACTTTGGATTGATAAAAACCGAAAAATCCATTGCCTATTAGCCATATCAATATTAAACTGATCAAATATCAATTATCAAAGACCAGATATTAAACTAGATTGATAGTTTAGTTATCAATACTCTGAATAAGTAGGTGCCTAGCTTCATTAAAATATTTTCCTGCACTTTCCTTAAACAACTTTAAAATTTATTTTTAAAATCGCTTTGAATTTAGTTAATTCATTTGAAATTAGATCAACTAAGATATATTTGTATATTTCCATAGACATGTGTTATGTACTTATATAAACATATGTTCATTGATCATAGGGTTATCAAATAAGCATTTGTTTATTCTCAAACTAAAGTTACATTGCTTACAAGCATATGGCGTCCTCGGTGGCTAGCTGTTAGTAACAAATAATTTAACAAAAATAACAGTCTTTTCACATTGCTTGCTGGAGTTTTTTTATAGCACACCAAGAGGCTAGATCTACTTTGAATAATAGTATAAATTGGGTGAACTTTTGCTCAGTTACTCCCTGGAAGATGGTACTATTAAATTGTGTCTTCTTGCTAATGTTTGGACAGTTGACTATTAGGTTGATGGTTGCATTATCTCTTATAGGAATTTTAGTCTTTCAATTGAAGAGGAGGCCACCGGATTACATCCCAAAGAAAATGAAGAAACATGTTGAAGGGAAGCTGCTGAAGGGGAAAGATAGAGTTGACGGGTCTGCCTATGGCTCTGCTCTCCCCCCTGAGAAGCTGCCCTACTTGGTTGAACTAAGCCCAGGTGAGAAAGCTGCCTCGCCAGGAAAAACTGCAGAGCAGATGCACATTTTAACTTCAAGTATTTCACCACTGTGTTATGTGTCCATTTACTTAAACACTGGAACATTCATAAAGTGACATTTATTTTAAAAACTAATAAACTTAAGGCCACAAAATATATGTATTCATGCATAAAAGTGAAGTCCATATGGATAAAAAATGAATATTACACAAGATTTCAAATACAGAGTTTTAAGGTGTGTGTGTGTGTGTGTGTGTGTGTGTGTGTGTGTGTGTGTGTGTGTATTTAATTTGAGAGAGTGAGTGTGTGTATGGACGCTCTAGGGCCTCCTGCTGCTTTAAATAAGTACCAGACGTATGTGCCACTTTGTTCATATGGCTATATGTGCATACTGGGGACTCAATCCCAGGCCATCGGGCTTTGTAAGTCATCTCTCCATGACAGTTTAATTTTAAATTACTTAAACTAATTTGTTGTTTTTTTTTAAAGAAAAATTTTCCAAAGTAACTTTAGTAAAATAGTTAATGTACAAAAAAAAAAGGAAATTTATTCTTCCTAGGACGGATTTAGGTATGTGTTGTGTGGGAGCTATTATACAATGTGTATGACATAAAAAATGGGGATCTTCACATTTAACAGTAAAATCTGTCGTAGTAACTAGAAGGCTGTTTATTTATTTTCATATTAATATCCTAAATTGTTTGTAGGACTCTTAAAAGCTAAAGTTGTTGTTGCAAGTGAGCCTTCAAGTAGAGAAATGCACCGACATTCTCGAAGAAGTGGTTCATACATACGCACATCCCGTCGTGTATATCTGCATACACGTGCTGGATATGTCATATTTATCATGCAGCTAAAATTACATCATTTCTAATTCACTTAAATAATTGTGTACTTGTGTTATGAAATATTATGAACATAATATTTCATCCCCAGCCATTTAATAATTTAAGTAAAACCCAATTTGTAACTATAGAAAAAAAATAGCTTAGAAAGGAACAAGTTGCATATACAGTCCCAGAATTTTTGCTTCTTGATTTTCAGTGTGTTTCTTTCAAAGGTTGGTTTAGTTTTTCACTGCTGGCTATTATAATTAAATTAGGGATTAGATACTGTGTTTGTGGTCAAGCCCTCTTAGACGATGGCTGGTGTACATTAATGCAGGATAGTATGGTAATGCGACGCCACTGTACTTTAGGGTTGGTGGCAGTGTGGCTCTAGGTGTTAGCTGTACATTGCTTTGTGTGAGGACCATGTTGCTTTGCCCCTCAGGCTTTGAAGTTTTGTTTTCTCACTGTAGTTTAGAGCTATGTCCCAGTGTGACCGTGTCTCTAAAGTCTGAACAACACTGGTGCTGAGGAAATAGCGGTGGTCAGCATGGTTTCATGATCGGTTCTCTGCATAGAGTCTGCCCTTTAAAATACTGCACCGCCACTAGAAACTTAGCTTTGTTTTCCCAGTTCAGATGTTTAACAGTTGAAGACTGTGAGGTATTACAGGGATTGATGGGCATCAACAGGCAGTTATTATCGGGTGAATCGTGGAAGGCTGACGTGGGTGTTTAGCAGAGAAGCTAGCTGCCAGTCACTGCTGAGGCTGTAGAGGCAGAGCGTCGCCAGCACAGGCTGACCTGCCCACAGCATTGGGTGGAGAGTTTCTACTCTTACTTCTTCCTGATCTGAGCCGGAGAGTGCTTCTGTAGGGTGATAGGAGTTGTGTACTACTTCTTACCAGTATTGGCAAGAGCAGAATTACATGCTCACTGATGAGCCTCTTAGCACTGATGCCTGTAGTCACCTTTCCTGAGCTCCTTGTGGAGGCGAAACAGTGGGTGTGAAGGTGAGCAAGCCTGTGCTGCTGCAGGCAATGCTCAGTGACTGTCTGCAGTCCTCGGTTTCTAGGGAGAGCTGTCCTCGTCCTAAAGTAAAGTGCCAGGCAATGTCTTTGTTGCCCCGAGCCATGTTCTTTAGGTCATGGTGTCTTTCTAGATCTGAGTTAGTAATTTTGTTCTGTCTGAATACTGGGTGAGATTGCTCTGCTTTCCACTTGTAAGAAAATCATATTTATGCATGTTGATTTGTGACGAACCAGGCACATTGTTAGTCAACCCAGTGCCCCAAATATGGAGGGCCTGCCAGCTGGGAGTTGGAGGTTTCTGAGGTGCAAGTGGGTGTTTGTAATCTTCTGAAGGAGTGCAAGCCAGGGTACGAACTTTTCCTCTCTGCATTGGATCTGAACAAGTTCTTCCAACAGAAGTCAACCCAGTTGGGTGGTTCCCTCATTGTGACTCGCCTGCTGCTTAGTGACTCACCTGTTCTGCTTCCTTAACAGTTTGCACTGGTTTCTAAAACACTGACTGGGTGCACTGTGACCTTGACCGCACAGCTCTGAAGGCTAGCGGCAAGCATTCCTTTTCTTCCTTTGAAAGTGTCTCACTGAAGCTCACCCTGTACGTCTCTTCTCCTCCTTCCCTCTCCACGTGTCCTGCATGGTCTCTGTCCCGCTGATGCTGCCTTCACCTGGGTCCTGGCACATCTCTGACCCCAGGGAGAAGGAATCACTTTGCCTACTCCAGCTGTCACCCTTGTGAAGGTAACACTATGCTAATACTACTTGTATAACTAACAGACCCTCAAGGGCAGAAAATGTGCATGCTGTCGTTCTGTCTGTGCCTACTCAGTGTCTCATGTCCACGGCTCATCTCATTTAGTGGAAGCTGGTTTTGTTTGGTTCTCTCGTGCTTATGCTTGGAAGCAAACAGGAAGAGGGTTGACTACAGAATTGTTATAGACTGAAAACAAAGGGCCTTTCACCCCTCTGGTCTGTGCTGTGCCGGTCCCAGCCCCCTTCACACTGGCCAAGTACCCCAACGTGAAGACATGAAATTTCCTGGGTGCTAACCTGACACCAAAAGTAGAAAGTCCCACATCTGACCTCACGTAGAAGGTGTCATCAGCACCTGGGCACACTCAATGTGTATGTGCAGTTCCCAGCAGTGAGGTGGCTTTCATCTCAAGGTATCTTAGAGGTATGTAAATGTTGCAGAATTGGAACAAACACTGAAACCTGAAGCACTCTCAGCCCCACTTTGGGAGTAGAGCTTACTCATGCAAGGCAAGTCTTTGGTCTAGCGCCGAGTCTGCTGCAGAGCTGCTCCAGATCCAGTTCTCCACTGCAGACTCAAGTGGATGCATGAGAGTGCTCGTTGGAATGGGCACGGGGAGAACACTCTCCTCATGCCTCCGGCCTGTGAGATGACCAGCTGCTTCTAGTCTGAAACAGTGGTGTTCAGTTGCACAGGAGGGCTGTAGAGGCACAAGCCCTGTGGGCACATGAGGGTATCAACAATCCACACAGGGCTCATTGCTGGTTTGTATTATAGAGAAGTGTTTAGAAAACAGAAACCTGAGCCGGGCGTGGTGGTGCACACCTTTAATCCCAGCACTCCGGAGGCAGAGGTAGGAGGATCACCATGAGTTCAAGGCCCCCCTGAGACTACATAGTGAATTCCAGGTCAGCCTGGGCTAGAATGAGACCCTACCTCGAAAAACCAAAAAAAAAAAAAAAAAAAAAAAGAAAGAAAGAAAGGAAACAGAGACCTGTTGGTGTAGCCGGTATATTACTGTGGAGGGAAGCTTCATAGGCGTAAATCTGTTCTGTGTGTCCATATTAAGCATTGTCTCTGAAATACCCATTCTCATCTTAGCTTCAGATGTCATAGATTTCAGAAATAGAAAATTGTATCATTAGAATGCTACTTTGTGTATTTCAAAACATCAGTTCTACTAGAACTTGCATGTTTATGGTGTCTTTTGTCTGAAAACCCAGCCCGCACCACAGTTCAGAAGACTTAGCAGTCTAAAACTGCACACTTTAGCCTCTGAAATACTGACCTTCTGAAGCTCTTGTAGTTAACATTCCTGATCACAGTGACTTGAGAGATGAGTGACGAAGTTACTCGGACTGTCATGAAGCAGGTAGGGAGATAGTCTTGCCTTCTAAGGAAACTTTTCTTGGTGTATTTTCAACACTAGGTTGACAATTGTGGCTCTGGCTCAGATGTGGAAGCCTGAAACTATATAAAGTTTCAGATTCTCTGAGGCATGCTCTGTCTTCTATGAGCTCGACAGTCAGAGGAGGCTCAATGAAAAGCACTCTCACACTAGCATCTGGGATACAGGGCGGGAGAAGTGAACCAGGCTGGAGGCGGGGCACAGCTGTTTCCTGTCCAAAATACCTTCCTTTCTGTCCTTTACCCCAGTTCTACTTGAGATAGTCAAGCACTTCGAGGGCATTTGTTCCAAGTGCTAGAAGGTGCTTCAGGAGACACATCTCCAGGCCTTGCCCCTAAGGCAGTGGTCGGGAATTCTGCGTGAGCTCATCAGTGATCGATAGAGCTGTTCCCCACTGCCTGTGGGCTGTAAGGATGTGCAGCAACTGAGCCCTACAGAGGCTCCTATGTCCTTACACTTTGTGTTATCAATACAGTTACACCTTCAGAACCACCAAGAAGATCCAGGGCAACATAGTAGGAAAAAGTTCTATGTAATCAGAAGGTGTTGGAATTAATGATGCCATTAATTAATGATTGCATTGTCTATTAAACAAGCTAATTTGCTTATTTCTTTGAAATTTCTGTATCATTCATTGTGTGTAAGATGCAAGATGGGGGTGTCTTGGAAAGAAATCCTGAAAACTGTAGTATCCTTATTAAAATAGCCTTTGTTTCAAATAACATGACAAGAACATTAGACTTCACAAATGGAGCACACTTCCTTCTCTTCTTACAGATGGCTCTGACTCCAGAGATAAACCAAAGCTGTACCGCCTTCAATTAAGTGTGACTGAAGTCGGGACAGAAAAGTTCGATGACAACTCTATCCAGGTACATGGTCGTGCCGCAGCCTAAGTCTCTTGTTCCTGTATGTCAGTATGTAATTGGTGCATGGTAGCAACCAGGCACATGTGAACGAATGAAAACATTTTATTTAACTACAAGTCCTTCGTCTGTTCTGACTCAGAATGTGTATGTCCAGACCCCACAGACACTTGGACTAGTTATGGCATTCCGTCCTGGGTGTTCACGTCTCTTTAGTATGTGGAAGGGCTGCTAGCAGCTGATAGGCCGTCTCAGGACGAAAGAAGATGGGGAAGTTCCTGCCACTGGCTGGTGCACAGCAGAATCCTCCAGTTAGCATTGGCTGCTATTCTTTCTCAGAGCTTGACAAAGGACTTGAAGAAGTGGTAGCAGGTTCTGACACTGAATTCAGGCAGATAGATCACCCTCAGTCTTGTTTCTCTGTTGTAACGTCGTCATTCTCTTCAGCACAGATGCAGGTTTAAAAATTACCAGTATCCATCTGCTAAACATTTAAGATGAGCCATATGCTACTCCCCCAGCTCCAGTAATCAAAATTGCCATATACCTTAAACCAAATACTTCATACTGAAAGTGTCCTAAGCATTTTAGCAGTATTTTACACTGTTAGGAGGAAATCCACGTAAGAAAACAGAAAAAAAAAAGTCTGGCACTCGTTCAGTTATATTTATTGTAAAAGTAGAACTTGCAGCTTTTAAACTCTTTTTAAATGTTGTGATCCATGAAGGGTGTGCCTTGGTTTCTTTCTGTTTTCAGTTGTTTGGCCCAGGAATTCAGCCCCATCACTGTGACCTCACCAACATGGATGGAGTGGTCACTGTGACGCCCAGAAGTATGGATGCGGAGACCTATGTGGATGGCCAACGCATCTCAGAGACCACCATGCTGCAGAGTGGCATGAAAGTGCAGTTTGGCACGTCACATGTGTTTAAATTTGTGGACCCTAGTCAGGACCATGCTCTTG